>VZQC01001442.1:3699686-3742210 GCA_009823505.1 Rhizomys pruinosus
GCAAAAAAATATGTAAAACAATAAATTAAAAAAATAAAAAAAGAAAGAGAAAAAAAAAAAAAGACTGATCAAAGCCAACTACAGCCAGCCTCTTTTTTTTTTTTGGGGGGGGTTGGTGTAAGGATAAGCTAATTTAGGTTAAAGAACCAAGAACACAGATGGGCGTGGTGGCGCACGCCTTTAATCCTAGCACTTGGGAGGCAGAGGCAGGCAGATCTTTGTGAGTTCAAGGCCAGCCTGGTCTACAGAGTGAGTTCCAGAACAGCTGGGGCTATAGGGAGACCCTGTCTCGAAAAGACCAAAAAATAAAAAAAGAACCAAGAACATATCTCTTAGGGTTGTCTTTTTTTTTTTTTTAGATGATAAAGTGATGATACATCCTTCAGCAGCCATCCTAAAGATGGTAGAGAGGAAAGATACAGGGCCTGTGTTGATAATGGTCTACCATCATGACCCTGGACTCTCTATTTTCATACTTTCCATTATCACCTAATTCAACTTTCTGTGTACACAGTGCTTGGGACTGAAACAGGACCTCTAGCATGTTAGGCACTGAGCTCCAGCCCAGCCTTAACACTTTCCCAGGTAAATCACTGCAGATTATCCCCTTCTACAAATAATTTTACTGGCAATAATTTCATACACAATGTCTTACAGGATCTTCCTATGTTGTCCAAGCTAGCCTCAAACATCTAAGCAAACAATTCTCTCATCTCAAGTTTCCTGAACAGCTGACTGAATGCCACCAAGCTTGGCTCAGAGGGTCAATCAAGAACTTTGAAAAATATTTATGTGTGTCTGTGTGCACATGCACACAGCCGTAGCACATGCATGGAGGCCAGAAGACAACTTTCAGGAGTCAGTTCTCTCCTTCCACCACGTGAATTCTAGGGATCAAACAGGTTGTCTGGCTTGGCAGGAAATAGTTTTACCTGCCGAGCCATCTCACCAGTCCAGTGTGTTAATTTCCTTTTTTAAAAAATTTTATTCATTTTTTATGTATAATGTACTGTCTGCATGTAGCTTTGTGCGCCCGTGTCGTGCAATGCCACGGAGGTCAGAAGAGGGTGTCTGATTCCCCTGGAACTGGTTAAAGATGGTTCTCAGCTGACATGTGGGTGCTGGGGATTGAACCCGGGTCTTCTACAAGAGCAGTTGGCGCTCTAAACTGCTAGGCCATCTCTCCAGACCCCCAGTGTGTTAATTTCTGTGCTCACTACTGTCACCGTTCTACATGTTTTTCCTTCCTTCCTTCCTTCCTTCCTTCCTTCCTTCCTTCCTTCCTTCCTTCCTTCCTTCCTTCCTTCCTTCCTTCCTTCCTTTCCTCCCCTCCCCTCCCCTCCCCTCCCTTCCTCTCCCCTCCTCTCTCCTTTTTATGTAGCCCTGGCTTACCTGGCACTTACTACGTAATCCAATCTGGCCCTGAACTCAAAGCAATACTCCTGCTTCAACCTAAGTGGTGGGACTAAAGATGTGCACTATCACACCTGGCTTGGGGTCTTATTGCAGCAGCTTAGCTTAGGGCCAAACTATAAAGGTTGTCACCCAGATAACCATCCTGAAAATAACATTTTCCAGCTTACTTTTCCAGCCCCTGAGTTCCATACTGTTGCCTCAAGTTTCTGTTTCCAGACTCAGAAACCAGCAGACTATGGTTTCAGGCCTGCTTTCTCCTTTGTGTTCTCGAGACAGTTCTTATTCAGGTGGTTGTCAACTATTGTGATTGTGAATAGGTAAGAGGGAAGGGCTAGACTGTTTTTCGAATTGTTTTTTTCTATTTGGTCTTTTTTTTTGTTGTTTTTTTTGTTTTTTTTTTTGGTCTTTTCGAGACAGGGTCTCCCTGTAGCCCCAGCTGGCTGCCCTGGAACTCCCTCGGTAGAGAACCAGGCTGGCCTCAAAAATCACAAAAGATCCACCTCCTTGCCGTCCCAAGTGCGTAGGATTAAAGGCTTGTGCGCCACACAACCCCGGCTCTTTTTTGGTCGTTTTTTTTGACAAGGTCTCCCGGTAGCACCAGGTGGCCTGAACTCACTAATGAAGACCAGGTGGCCTGAACTCAAGAGATTGCCTGCCTCCTGGCCTCCCAGTGCTGGAACCAATGCAATTCGCCACCACATCTGCAATAGAATTTTTTTTATGTATGACTGCTATGAAGCTTAGAGTATAAATTTAAAGTGTCATGTTGATAAGCTGGACTGGATTAAACTATTCCTATCAGAGAACTAGGGATCCCTGCCAATACCTGTCTCTTGGGAAGGAATATCAAACCATCTCTAACAAGATTGATAGAACACCAGCCAACACACTGAAGGAAACAGACTAGGACACTCTAGGGCCAACTGATCAGAAGCACCGATTAATACTACTCTCCCATTCCCACCTCACCTTCAGCCCAGTTCCCAGCAGGATGGGGGCAGGGTACACTACCACAACAAAGGGGTCTTTCAGATAAGAGCAGAACAGACCTTCATTGCCAAGAGGAACATCCATGCTCTTGACCATTTCTGCCTTTTGCCTGGCTAGTGAGAAATGCTCACTGGCCATTTGGACTCTTGATGAAAGGCTCACCTGGTTCTTTTCAAGCTCATCTTCGGCAGGCCCAATCTGATGTGGCGCAAAACGCCTTTAATTCCTAGCACTTGGGGGGGCAGAGGCCAGGCAATCGCTTTGTGAGTTCAAGGCCACCTGGCTACAGAGTGAGTTTCCAGGACAGATGGGGCGGACAGGAAGACCCTGTCGCGAAAATACCAAAAAAAAACCAATAAAAAAAAAAACAAAGAGCAGTGGATCTAGGTGAGGTTGGTGCACACCTGGTAGTTCTAGCTCTCAGAGACTGAGCTGGAAGATCCTTAGTCCAAAGTCAGCCTGGGCTACAGAGAATTCAGGCATTCCTGCTGTAACCAGCATCCTTGGAAGTGGTGAGGCCATTCTAGAGAAACCATCTCTCACTTTGCCTCAGATTACTGAAACAGGGGACCCCAAGGAATTGAATTTCCCCCAGGAATCTCATGATGGGAGAAGGAAAAGGGTTCATATAAATCCTGGTGACAGCCAGTGAGGGGACTTGTTTCCAGGAAAGAGACTTCCCAGTTTTCTTCTCAGACCACCTTGCTGGAGAGACTGGAGCCCTCATAATGATGGGCAGGACCACAACTTGACTGGACTGCTTAGCTATGTATAATTCTGGCTGGCTACTTAAACCTAAATCTCTCATCAGGACCCCAAATGGATATAAAGAAAGAGGTCACTGGGAGGCCCTTTGTTTCCTCCCTTCCTAATTGGGCCATTTGAGTAGTGTCAGCTTTTTTTTTCTTCTCCTGCTTTTCATTATTAATATTTGGTTCTGCTTTTAAATTGGCTTATGGCCGGGCGTGGTGGCGCCGCCTTAATCCAGTACTTGGGAGGAGGAAGCAGGCGGGATCTTTGTGAGTTCAAGCAGCCTGTTCTACAAGGAAAGTTCCAGGACAGCTGGGGCTACGGGAGACCCTGTCCTCGAAAAAGACAAAAAAGAAATAATAAATAAATAAATAAATAAATAACTTGGCTTATGAGGATGGGTGGCAGAGTCCACCCTGTTAGGACTGCCAAGGCACAGGGTCTACCCCCACTCTGTTTAACACTACCTTCACCTCTCCCTCAGATTATCTCCATTTGTTACTGCTGACCACTATTTTCCGAATAACTATAAACATACTTCCTAGTCTCTATGGACCTTTCTACCTATTTCCTTCCATTTTCTACCTATTTTTTCATGTTTCCAGGAGGGTCTATCCTTAGTCTTTTGTGTTTCTTTGCCACTGCATTGTGTGTCCTGTCCTTCCCAACCCAAGAGCCTGCTCTCTACGCTGGCTCTACACTTGCATTCCCAACCGTCTCTTTGGCATGCCTGCCTGTGTAGCACTTCAGATTTTATTCATCATTTTCGTGTATGGGGCCAAGGTCAGACTGATGATCATAAATGGCATTCAGAGACCTCAAAATTAGGCTTGCTTCCCAAGACTCATTTCCAAGCATCCCCTACCCTCTTGGGATATGAACTGATTTGAATCATAAGCAATAATGTCTGGCCCACATTAAGAATTTCACATTATCTGTCTATACCTCTCAGGTTACTCGCTTGCTTAATATATAAATTCTAGCTGAGAGTGGTGGCATATACCTTTAATCCCAGTGCTTAGGAGGCAGAGACAGGTAGATCTCTGTGAGATTGAGACCTGATCTACATAGTGAGTTCCAGGCCAGCCAGAGCTAAAACAAGAGTTAGACCCTGTCCGCAAAAACACAACATATAACATAAGCGGGGTCGGGGGTAGTGCATGCCTTTAATCCCACACTTGGGAGGCAGAGGCAGGGCAGATCTCTTGTGAGTTCAAGGCCAGCCTGGAACTACATAGCAAGCTCGCAGGGGCCAGCTGGGACGAAAGGGAGGACACTGTATCAACAAAAAAAAAAAAAAAAAAAAAAAAAAATATATATATATATATATATATACACATACATGCATATAGACATGACAATCATATTTTGTTCCCCATTCTTTTGTTCACGAAATCTAGAAGGAAGAGCTCTCTCTAATTTTTCTTGGATCATGTGCTTCCAAATGCTAGGCAAGTACTCTACTAAGTTATATCACCGGCCCTTTTTCATATACTTTTCAAAAATCTAAGACAGGGTTTTACTAAGTTGCCCAGACAGGCTTTGAACTTGTGATCCTCCTGTCTCACTCTCTCAAGTAACTGGAAGTGCAGGTCTATACCACCAGGCCCAGCCTAGCTAGCAAGTCTGTACCACCAGCCCAGCTAGCAGGTTGAGGATCACTCATCTATCCACCTGAGACCCCCAAAATGAGGGAAGTACTTAGCAATTTGGATTTACATTCTGGCTTTGCCATTTGTCAGGTATTGACCATTTGCCCTCTCTGATCTATGACCTTTTCTATGAGAATGTTATCCTTTTCAAAGGGGTCCTGAAAAGATTATAAGCAAAAGGCTTCTAGCTTAGGAGTTGGCATCTTGGGTTGAGCAGGTTGAAGGCCACAGTTCTCTAGCTTCTACTCAATTGGGTAACTCCTGGACTGGAGCCCCTTAAACCTGGATGGCATCCTGAGGCATAAGCGCCTTCTGCACATAAGTCCTTCCTGGCTTTGCATCATCAGCACCCCTAGCTGGAGACCAACCTCCCTGAGGTCTACCAGCCTTGCTCCAGAGCTTCCTCTCTGGGCAATCACAGCCCGCTCCCAGGGAGAGGCAGCAGCTTCCAGGAGGGCAGAAGTCTCAGAGCCAGCTACACCTCAGCTGACCCTTGCTCCCAGATTGAGCAGAGAAAGCCTGGTGTCCACTGTGTAGCAGAGTGTGTTACCTCTTCCCCAGTGCCACTTAGCAGACCATGCAGAACTAAACAGCTCTAAGTAGCTTTCTGAGGCCCATCCCTCAGCCACCGGAACCTGTGGCCACAGTCATAGGTCAGTAGTAGAACTCAAAGAAAGGGCTTGGGGGCTGGAGAGATGGCCTAGCGGTTAAGAGCACTGACTGCTCTTGCAGAGGACCTGGGTTTGATTCCCAGCACCTACATGGCAGCTAGGAACCATCTTAGGCCAAGTATGGTGGTGCACGCCTTTAATCCCAGTACTCGGGAGGCAGAGGCAAACGGATCTCTGTTGTCTACATAGGGAGCTCCAGGCCAGCTGGGGCTATAGGAAGACCCTGTCTCAAAAAGACAAAAAAAAAAAAAAAAAAAAAGGCAGGGTTCAAAGTACTGGGTGCCTTGCTGTTCTCAGTCACACCACAGATGTTTAATGAAGAGCCACAGAGAAGCTTCAGGGTCCTCCTCCTTGTCTACCACTTGATGAATACTCTGACTCACAAGAGGAAAGCAAAAGGTGTAGTCATTCAACAAATATTTATTGGTTCCACTCAGGGACTGGCAGCAAGCCTGCCCTGGCTCGTCCCTTCCTGTTAAGCTGTATCAGTATCCCTTCCACAAAGCTTTGTGGCTTCTCCCTGGCCAACAATGAAGTCAGCTTCCTGCTCTCCAGGAGCAGAGCAATGAATTTGCTCTGTTTTGAGGACTATAAAGGCAACCAGCTCCCAGTCTGGTGATAAACTCATGGCTTAGCCTAGAGAACTAAGCGTAAGAAATAAACACTGATGCTGAGGACAGAGCCAGGACTTCAAGAAGAAATGAACTTGTAGGCCGACTTGGGGAAGGGTCGTGATCCCTGCCAGGCTATCCCTATAAGGCAGCCCTGCTAGATCTGCTCAGAAATGAATCAATCCTATCCTCCTCAACCTCGCCCTTCCCCAAATACATATATATTTTCTTACCTGGTTTGGGAGGATTAAAAGAAGGGTCAAGAATGAGTTAGGTGTAGTGATACAAGTCCCAAATCCTAGTACGCAGGAGGCTGAGGCAACAGGATCGAAGGCCAGATGAGTTACATAGCAAGACCACGTCTCTTCAAAGTGAGAACGAAGGGGTGCGGTAGATAATCCAATCATGTTCCATTCTGGGAGAGAAGGGGCACCAGCAAGCGTGGGAAGTGGTTTCTCTAGATAACCTTCATTTGGCTCTTCTCCAGTTTATGCGCCCACAGTGCAGGAAATCAGACTGTTAACAGGGCTTACCATACCAGACAAGACTCCCTGGGACAATTACCAGCAAAAATACACAGCAAGTCAATTGTTCTCCAAAAGGAGCTTAGCCAGGTGATTCCCACAAACTGGTAGACAGGAACCAGGAGAGTCTTTCCTAGGTCCCAACACTCATCTACCAACACCAAGAATTTCTAAAGTTGTTTTGTTTTGTTTTTTTAAGATTTATTTGCTGGGCATCATGGCATACGTTGTTAATCCCAGCACTCAGGAGGCAGAGGCAGGAGGATCTTTGTAAGTTCAAGGATAGCCTGGTCTACCTAGAGAGTTCCAGGATAGCTGGGGCTACAGGGAGACCCTGTCTCAAAAAGATAAAAAAAAAATCATTTCATGTGTATGAATGTTTTGTTTGCCTGTATATAAGTACCCCATGTGTATATAAGACCCACAAAAGCCAGAGAGGGTGTTGGATCCCCTGAAACTGAAGTTACAGGCAGTTGTTAGCTGCATATAGGTGCTGGGAACCAAACACNAAAAAAAAAAAAAAAAAAAGAAAGAAAAGCTGCAAGGTAGAGTCTGTGGAGTATACAACCCAACGAAATCCTAGGCTCCTTACAAGCCAGAGGACACCAGCACAGTATCCTGGCTACATATTAGGACAGGCTTGGTCCAAAGTTGTGACACCTTGGGCAAAGTACAGACCCTGAAAACACTCAAAGTCCTCTTGAGAGACTCCCTTTCCCCAGGCCAGGGGCTGAAGGTCAGGAATGGCTTGCCTAATTAGCCACTTTAAAATGCAAGCAAGACACAATTCCAGCACAGGATCATCCGAGCATTGCTGAATAGTCAAAGTCAGCTTGGACTACAAAGCAAGTACCAAGCCAGCAGGGGCTACAAAGACAGAACAGACAAACAGTAAAAGCAGGTGAGAGCAAGCAAGGGTCTCCATCATCAGCCCCGGTAATGCATCACATCTCCACTGCATTACTACAGCTTCCACATTTCACCTTTCAATCTTCATGGCTTACCCATGTTCTCAAAGTGGAATATCATAGGTGGAAGATATTCCCTCTGAGACCAGGCACTACCAGGTGACAGTACAAACCCAGCGGGTAATTTGGGAGGTAGAGGGAGGAGGCTCAAGAATTCAGTTATGCTCAGCTAGATAGCTAGTTTGGGTCTGCCTGGGCTACACGATACTGTCCTGATAGCTTCACACCCTCTGCCTCCCAAGGGCTAGGATTACAAAGTATGTACCTCTTTTTTTAAATATTTTATTATTTTTTTGGTATTTTTTTTTTAACTGGAGTTAAAGATGGATCTTAGCTGCCATGTGGGTGCTGGGAATCGAACCAGGGTCCTCTGTAAGAGCAGTTGGCGCTCTTAACTGCTGAGCCATCTCTCCAGCCCCAGTATGTATCTCTTTTTTTTTCTTTCTTTTTTTTTTTTTGGTCTTTTCGAGACAGGGTCTCCCTGTAGCCCCAGCTGTCCTGGAACTCACTCTGTAGACCAGGCTGGCCTTGAACTCACAAAGATCCGCCTGCCTCAGCCTCCCAAGTGCTAGGATTAAAGGCGTGCGCCACCACGCCCGGCTCAGTATGTATCTCTTTACCCAGTGTTTAACCTCCTTTTTAAAAAAAAACAATCCAGCTGGGTGTGGTGGCGCACGCCTTTAATCCTAGCACTTGGGAGGCAGAGGCAGGCGGATCTTTGTGAGTTCAAGGCCAGCCTGGTCTACAGAGTGAGTTCCAGGACAGCTGGGGCTGCAGGGAAACCCTGTCTCAAAAAGACCAAAAAAAACCCAAACAAACAAACAAAAAAAAACAATCCTTTGGGCTGTGGTGGTGCACGCCTTTAATCCTAGCACTCCTCGGGAGGCAGACACAGGGGGATCTTTGTGAGTTCAAGGCCAGCCTGGCCTACAGGCTGAACAAGAGGAAGCCATCCATCAAAGCGGCATGTGCCAAAAAGATCTTCAGCTGGGGGGACTTTTACTTCCGGGTGCACACCCTCAAGTTCTCTCTGCTAGTGACCGGCAAGATTGTGGACCATGTCAACGGGACCTTCAGTGTGTACTTCCGCCACAATTCGTCCAGCCTGGGTAACCCCTAAGCGTCAGTACCGTGTGGCTGTCCGGGCCTGCCCCCCACCCTCTGCAGTCTACGCTGGCACTGGAGGGAGTGCTTCCTGGACTGGGGCCCCCTCTGGGAACGGTGGAGGGCCCAGGCTTGGGGGCAACCTTGGGGGCGTACTGGTGGGCCCACTCCGGGTGCGCTGGGAGTTCCCAGGGCCAGTCCCAGGTACCTCCCGATCTGCGCCCTGCCTCCCTCCTCAGGTCCCAGCAGTCCAGCTCCACATGCCCTCTCTGGCTGCTTCCTCCGTGATATTTTTTTCTTCGCCAAAACAGACGGGAATGGGAGCAAAATTAAAAAAAATCCAATAAAAAATAAATAAAATAAATTAATGAAAAGAAAAAACAAAACAATCCTGGGGCTGGAGAGATGGCTCAGCGGTTAAGAGTGCCAACTGTTCTTACAGAGGACCTGGGTTCGATTCCCAGCACCCACATGGTGGCTAAGAACCATCTTTAGTGCCAGGCATGGTGGCACACATCTTTAATCCCAGCACTCGGGAGGCAGAGTCAGGTGGATCTCTGTGAGTTCAAGGCCAGCCTGGCCTACAGGGCTAGTTCCAGGCCAGATGGGGCTACAGGGAGACCTTGTCTCAAAAACACCAAAATAAATAATAAACAAACAAAATAATTTAAAAAATCAATCCTGTCTCCACATTTCCCTGCAGTATTGCTCAGGATTCCTTGAGGCTTCATTTGAACGTCTGGCATGCAATGAGGGTACTGTGTGTGCTTCCAGGCAGCAGTCTGGGCTCTACAGACCTGGCTGGCTCTTGGGCCCCATCTAATCACAGCCAGTGCTGCAGTCTGGAAACTTAGCTTTGTGGTCAGGCTCTTATCTACTTCCTTCATCAAGACCACATAACTTCAAAGTAATTTTCTCCCTAAAAATTCTACAACAATCCTGCCATCAACCAAGACTTCTTATCAGTTTCTATTCTTGTGGCCCAGTAGGAGGAAGGAGCCAGGTGGGGAGACTCGACAGTTCCTACCAAGATCAGATGCTCAAGAACCACCAGCCCTTCATTTGGCAGCTTGTGGGTTTACCCGAGGCTTGAGCACTGCGTCAAGAGTAGGTGTATTTCAAGGCTTACTCAGAATGAGACCACAAGGCCAAAAGACATAATCAGGCAAATGTCAGTCCCCTGATGGAACAAGGAAGGAGCTCCCCCGCCACACACATACCTCCTGGTAGATAGGAAGGAGGGCAGAAGCAGGAGTTAGTGGTGGGATGGATAAAAGTGTTCCTAGATAATGGGACAGGCCAGTGCTAGGCCAGAGGATGAGGCCAACATGCATGTGGAGACGTGTTCGCCCTAGAGATGCCTGTCTCCAGCGGGTAGCAGAGCAGAACCAAACTTATAACTTGTACTTTGTGGGCCAGGCTTCTTTCATTCTCTATATCTCTATCTTTAGCTTTCTTTTGTTCTTTTTTTACATTTAGTAATGTCTTTCGGAAAGGTCAGCCTGTGGTAGCTAATGGAAACCCAAAGATGTTTGCATCCATGCTTGGACCAGAAGATTATAGAGAAGCAACCAACCCCGCCCTCCTGGTGCCAGGAGGTGTGGAGGCAGAGAGAAGTAGGGTAAGGCAAGGGAAGGAGACTACAGTTGAGTCATTTGCTCAGTCACTGTCTTCTGTGTCATCTCCTTTCCAACAGAGACCTTCAAAGTTCCAGTTATGCAGGGTGTGGTGGCACATGCTTGTAATCTCAGCACTCAGAGGGGAATCACTAAAAACTCAAGACCAGTGTGATTTACATAGAGAATTCCAGGCCAGTCAAGGCTACACAGAAAGAGAGAGGCAGGGGCTGGAGAGATGGCTCAGCAGTTAAGAGCACTTGCTGGGGAGGGGAGGGGAGGGGAGGGGAGGGGATTGGCATCTGACCAGATTTGNGAAAGAAAGAAAGAAAGAAAGAAAGAAAGAAAGAAAGAAAGAAAGAAAGAAAGAAAGAAAGAAAGAAAGAAAGAAAGAAAGAAAGAAAAGCGGGAGAGGGTGGCACACGCCTTCCCAGCACTCAGGAGGTAGAGGCAGGTGGATCTTTGTGAGTTCAAGGCCTGGTGTACAGAGGGAACTCCAGGCAAGCTTGGACTAAAGGGAGACCCTTTCTTAAAAAAAAAAAAGACCCAAATAAACAGACAAATAAATAAATAAACTGCTGGGTGGCATGCCCCTTTGATCCCAGCACCTGGGAGGCAGAGGCACGTAGGTATCTGTGAGTTCAAGGCCAGCCTGACCCACATAGTTTCCAGCCACCCAGAGCTACACAGTGAGACCCTGTCTCCAAAAAAAAAAAAAATTAATCAATCAATATAAATAAATAAATAATTGAGGGAAAAAAGAAACAGAGACAGAAATAGAGAAATATATCCTATGAAGAAATAGAGAACTGTGAGCACATGGCCAGCCTGGTGCCACCTGCTGCCGTCCAGCACCAACCCTGCAAGTTGCTCTGAGAAGCATCTCTGCCCTGTTACATCCCCTCCTTTTCCCCTATTACTTAAGTTCAGCCCCAGGTTGCAGTGATGAACCATGGAGAACTGGAGGTGCAGTACGCACTTGCTTTCACTTCTCTCAGCTTCTAAGCAATCTTCCTCTTCACTGAGTCAGTGATAATATGTTGTGACCTACTCAGGCAAGGCCCCTGGTTACTAAGTAATCACTCTGTCACTTCTGGAAAGTGGCAGCATGTGCTGTTATGAGTAGACACAAAGTGGACCTTCTCCTTGCATGGCCTCTGACCCTCACCTCCAGGTGAGAGCAGCCATGCTGGGGGAAGAAGGGCTGCCCTGTCTCCACTGCCTGTCCTCAACGATGATGAATCTGGCCTAAGTTCCGACCTCTTTACCAAGATGATATCCAGGACAGACATTAATGCTGTTAATGGGAATGAGGGAGCGAAGAGAGGGACACACAGACATAGTTCATTATGATGGCCCTGAGGCTACAGACTTTGTCTTCTAGACTATTACAGTGATTGCCGACACAATGTTGCCATCAGAGACCCCAGACATGGGTGACCTTGGAGCTGTGAGGGTGGGGTCGAGGTGTGCTTGCAAGCCCTTTGCCTTGCCTTATAAAGCTAGAGTCACTAAGACCAACCTGTTCTACATAGTGAGTTCCAGGACAGCCGGAGCTACGGGGATACAGGGAGACCCTGTCTCAAAAAGACCAAAAAAAAAAAAAAAAAAAGCTAGAGTCATGACCCTAATACATCTCAGATGTGCATGTGTGCGTGCATGCAAGTGTGCGCATGTGCAGATGAGCGCAGAGGCTGATGCTGGATATCCACCTATCTCTTTGAGACAGCATCTCTCACTGAGCCTAGAACTCACCAATTGCTGACCAGTAAGCTCCATGTTTAGGGATCCACCTGTCACTCCACCACCAGCCTAAGGTTTTAGATGGGTGAAACTATGCCTAGCCTTTTTAAAAAAAAATGTATGTATGAATGTTTTATCTACATATATATAAGAGCACCTGTGCATGCAATGCCAGTGGAGGCCAGAAGAAGGAGTTGTAGCCCCCAGAATTGAAGTTATAGGTGGTTGTTAGCTGCCATATGGGTGCTGGGAACCACACCCTGGTCCTCTGTAAGAGAAGCCAGTATTTTAACTTCTGAGCCATCTATCCAGCCCCAGTCATTCGTCTTTAAATATGGGTGCTGCAATCTAAAACTCGGGTCCTCATGCCTGCATGGAAGGCATTCTATGAACTGAGTCATTTTCCTAGCCCAGAGTTAACATTTTACAGTCCACCATAAAAACAGAAGATCTCACCAAGAGTGGTGGCAGACATCTCCAATCCCAGCTCTTGTGAGGCAAAAGGATCAGGAATTCAAGGCTGTCTTCAGCAAGATATTAAGACATTATTGCAAAAAAAGCACATAAAACTTAAAAAACAAAAGGATGTCAATTCCAGGAGTGTCTCTACTGCTGTGTGTCTTTGGAAAATCAGACCTTTCTGAGTTGGCTCAGGTACTCATCTCTCAAGAGAACATGACAATGCCTGCCAGGCTAATCTCTCACAATCCTGGCAGAGATTAAATATACAATGGAGGCTGTCAACCTCGATCCACAGAATGGAAGGAAGCACAGACAGTAGACTCTGCAGTTAAACCCTTAGTTACAAGAGTAGACCCTGCAGTTAAGCCTAAGGAGACAAGGGGGATCTAAGCCTGGCCCAGGCACTGGGCACAAAGCTGGAGGGGCAGGCTGAGTACATCTGTCAGTCTGGTGAGGCAGACAGCACAGGAGGGAAGAGCTGGCTGTCAGCAAATACCTGAAGAAGACAATGATGCATTAGGGGCATGGGCACAGGGAAGGAAGATTTCAGACCCAAACTCAGAAGAGCTCACTTTACTTCCTGCCCTGAGAACTGAGGAGCTGATGAGAACCGCCCCAAGGCTCCTAGAACCTGCAGCACTTTGTTAATGTAAAATCCCAGAGACAGAGGTCCCGAGCACAGTGACTCACCCAAGGTAAGAAGCCTATTCAAGACCGAATTTGAGGTCTCCTCTTGTAAAGTCAGAGTCTCCAAACTGAGGGCACACTACTAAGATCTTACAACTCCCTGGGATCAAGCAAGTTGGATCAAAAATCTTTACCTCACAAACTGGAGGTGACAGGAAACTGGGGCTCAAAGAATGCTAGTTTTGCCGGGTGTGGTGGCACATGCCTTTAAACCTAGCACTTGGGAGGCAGAGGCAGGTGGATCTCTGTGAGTTCAAGGCCAGCCTGATATATATAGCGAGTTCCAGGACAGCTGGGACTGCAAGGAGACCCTGTCTCAAAAAGACAAAAAAAAAAAAAGTGCTAGTTTTGTCTTTTGTTTGTTTGTTTGTTTGGTCTTTTTTGAGACAGGGTTTCCCTGCAGCCCCAGCTGGCCTGAAACTCGCTATATAGATCAGGCTGGCCTTGAACTCACAGAGATCTGCCTGCCTCTGTCTCTCAAGTGCTGGGATTAAAGGTGTGCAGCACCAAGCCCGGCCTAGTTTTGTCTGTTTGCTCAAATCAGTCCCACTGACCTAGAAATTCTATTGCAAAGAAGTCAGAGAGCACAACAGTTGCAGTAGGAAATCCCCAACATAATCTAGAAAGTACAACAGCCCTACAGCTACATCCTGATCCAGGCCCTGCAAAAACCACACAAAGCAGGGGAGCAGGGTGAGGAGAGATGCAAGAGTGACTGACCCAGAGCAGAGTGCAGGCGGGGCCAGGCCAAGTCCCATCTACTGGGGACCTAGCTGAAACCATCAAGTTCTCCCCCCATCCCACCCCATCTCAGACAGATTCCCTTCATAAGGCCAGCCAACATGTGAAAGGAGCCACTTGCTATGACCTGCCTGTGCCAGCTCATAGAGTGGACTACAAGATACAGATTATTTAATCACTCTGTGAATGAGGTACAGGGCAAGGAAATGGTAGACATTGCATGTTGGAGTCCCCAACCTACAAGGCAGAACACATTGGTACTCATCTTAGTTCTGCCTACTTGGGATTTTGCTGCTGTTGTTGTTACAGCTTGAGACATGGTCTCATGTAGCCCAGGCTGGCCTCAAACTCCCTATGTGGCTGAAGCTAGCCTTGAACTTCTGATCATCCAACCCCTACCTCCCAAGTGCTCGGATTACAGTCAGGTGCTACCATGCTCTGCTAGCATTCCGTTATTTTGGGTTTTGTTTTTCTGAGACAGGATCTTGCTAAGTATAACTGAGATTGACCTGGAACTCCCCATGTAACCTAGGCTGGATTTGAATGCATGATATTCCAACTTCTACCTTCTGAGTTCTGGGATTATAGCTATGTGCCTATGCTAGAACTTAGTTTTTAACAAAGTAAAGAAATAACAGTAAACCTTATTGGTTTGACTATAGTAATTTCTGATATAAAAATTGGGCCACAGAGCTATATCAGAAAGTTTCCATGGATCCAAAAGCATACCAGACACTACTTTAACATACAATGTCTTCCTAGTGAACAATAAGCCAATTTTCCTTCTATTTCTCTTCAAATTGCTATCTCTGTGCCATGTAACCCAGGCCCAGCAAACAAGAACACCAAAAGCATTCACTCCACTGTTTGGCTAAGCTAGGAATCAAGATGGGTCCCAAATTCCGATTCTGCGATCCTACTTAGGATTCCCAATCTCAGGAAGGGTTCATGGAGGATGGAGCCAATCACACTTCATGGTATCTGAAAAAACAACTTCCCTTAATCAGAGGGTACTTTGAGTTGGGTTTCCTTTCTTTCCCTTCCTCCCTCCCTCCCTTTCTCTCTCTCTCTCTTTTCTTTCTTTCTTTCTTTCTTTCTTTCTTTCTTTCTTTCTTTCTTTCTTTCTTTCTTTCTTTCTTTCTTTCTTTCTTCTTGAGACAGATTGTCATGTTGTTTTCAAACTATGTAGCTGAGGGTGATCTTTAACCTCCCAACCCTCCGGCTTCCACCTCCCAAGTGCCAAGATTTTGGTTAAGGTGCCACTATATCTGGATGAGGTAGATATTTTTATTTTGTAACTGAAGAAATCCAACTGATCCAATCTTGCACATACGTATAATCATTTTCTGTTTCTTTTTTTTTTTTTGGTCTTTTTGAGACAGGGTCTCCCTGTAGCTCCAGCTGTCTTGGAACTCACTATGTAGACCAGGCTGGCTTTGAACTCACAGAGATCTGCCTGCCTCGCCTCCCATCCCCAGTAGATGCTGACTCTTTTTTTAATTTTTTATTTATTTTGTATGTGTATGAATGTACTGTTTGCATGTAGGTTTGTGCACCCGGGTTGTGCAATGCCTTGGAGGTCAGAAGAGGGCATCAGATTCCCCTGGAACTGGAGTTAAAGACGGTTCTCAGACGCCATGTGGGTGCTGGGGATCGAACCTGGGTCCTGCAAGAGCAGTCAGCGCTCTTAACCACTAGGCCATTTCTCCAGCCCGATACTGACTCTTAAATGATGTATCTTGGGCTGGGCGTGGTGGCGCACGCCTTTAATCCTAGCACTCGGGAGGCAGAGACAGGCGGATCTTTGTGAGTTCAAGGCCAGCCTGGTCTACAAGGTAAGTTCCAGGACAGCTGGGGCTACAGGGAGACCCTGTCTCAAAAAGACCAAAAAAAAAAATTCAGCTGGGCGTGGTGGCGCATGCCTTTAATCCTAGCACTTGGGAGGCAGAGGCAGGCGGATCTTTGTGAGTTCAAAGCCAGCCTGGTCTACAGAGTGAGTTCCAGGACAGCTGGGGCTACAGGGAGACCCTGTCTCGAAAAGACCAAAAACTAAATAAATAAATAAATAAATAAAATGATGTATCTTGGAGTACCCCAAAGTACCTTACTTAGCCTCAAACTCACATATGATGTAGGCCCCTCATATCCTAATTTTTGTATTCCCAGTTTCTGGGAAAGGGATTCCATCATCCATCGCACCCTGAAATGTTAAAGTCATATGTGATGTCTCTTCCCTTCTACCTCCCTCAGCCAGTTGATTTTACAACCTAAATCTCTCCCTAATCTTTCAATTTTGCTCCACATCTACAGCTAACCATTCTATCCAAAAAGCTCATTCTTCACTACATAGTCTTCTAAGCACTAAAGCCCCAGATCTAAAGAGATCTCCAATTCTATCTCTATAGGGAAGCTTAAGTTATCTCCATAAATGCAAACCCAATCATCCCCCCCCCCAAATAGCTTCCAATTTTCTGGAACAAAGGTGGGACTCCCCAGCTATGTACATAGCACCAAGTCTGCCTGGTTGAGTAGCAGAGGTATTTTAAAACCAAAATGAAACAAGCAAGCCAGGTACAGTGGTGCCTGCTTGAAGTCCCAGAACTCGGGGAGGGAAAGGGAAGAAAATCACCACAAGTTTCAAGCCAGCCTGGTCAACTAAGGAGCTCCAGGCCAGCCTAAGCTACAAAACGAGACCTTACTTCAAACAACAACGACAACAAACAGAGCCAGCAAAATGGGTCTATGGGCAAAGGCACTTGCCCTGCAAGCCTGACAACTTGAGTTAGATCCTAAGAACCCATAGAAAGAGGGAAGGTGAGAACTGACTCCATAAAATTGTCATCTGACCTCCACAGGCATGCCATGGCACAAGTGCCCCTCACATCCTACACATACAACAACAATAATAAATTAAACAAAACAATGTAAAATTCAACAGATACCTATGGGAACTGCTACTCAGGTCAGGGCCCTGGCCCTTCTCCTGGGATGGCTTCAGACTTCTGGGTCAATCTCAGAACTGGCTCAGTCTCAACTAGGATTACCCCCATGCAGACCTCATCTGACCCCAAATGGGAAAGAGAGCTGTCACCCAGGCAGGGGAAACCCAGCTGGGCTGAAGCCAGAGGATGTGCACTTCAGAAGAGCAGGTGGAGCAGGAGTCCCATAACAACTCTCAGCAACTGTGAGGCTGCCCAGAACTGACAGCTGTCTGCGAGTAAAACCCAAGGAGTCTATCTCTTCCTTCTTATCACACTGACCCCAGGCACACTGCCAAGCTGTACAAAACAAGCCCTCAATGGGGCTGGAGAGATGGCCTAGCGGTTAAGAGTACCGACTGCTCTTGCAGAGGACCTGGGTTCGATCCCCAGCACCCACATGGTGGCTGAGAACCATCTTTAAAAAAAATTAATTATGGCTGGAGAGATGACCTAGCGGTTAAGAGCGCCGACCACTCTTGCAGAGGACCCGGGTTCGATCCCCAGCACCCACATGGCAGCCGAGAACCGTCCGAAACTCCAATTCCAGGAGAACTCCAGTTCCAGGGGAATCCGACACCCTCTTCTGACCTCCGCGGCACTGCACGATACGGGTGCACAGACCTGCATGCAGACAGTACATTTATACACATACAGAAATAAATAAAAATTAAAAAAAAATTAATTAATAAAGGCATCTGCCACTAAGTCTGGCTTTGTTTAAAAAGAAAAAAGAAAAAAGAAAGAAAGAAAAGAAAAGAAAACAAGCCCTCATTAGCACCCCTCCCACATTTCCAGGCAGGCACAGTCGTCTGTGGTCAGCCCAGTCCTTCCTGGCTCTGCTGGAGAGCCTGCCCCTCCTCTCTGACAGTATAGGACACTGAGCCCTGTCTGGCCAGACCTCGGTCCTGTCCTTCCTCCTTGGACAATGAGCCAAAAACCTTTATAATATGCTCAAGTGGTCTCCTGAGGGTCTTCAAATGCCCTGGCTTTTGTGTTTAGGCCTTTGTATCTCTGTATAAGTGGTCTTTTTCTCACATTTTCCTCTGAGACCTTACCAGTGTCCTGTCAGGCAGGGTCTCAAATCCTCACAGATATGCCACCTAGTGTGACCAGTCTGTTATCTCACCTACCACCTGAGCTTTGAAAACCTGGCTAGAACAGAGCTCAGAGTGTAAGGGAGAACAGAGAACTTGAAACAAGACATCAGGAGTCATATAAACCAGCTCTCTGGGGTCTAAATGGATATCCAGTTTAAGAAGAGAAACATGTGAAGCGAGGCCATACGGGCCTTTCTATCTGACCCTGGGACAGAGCTGGGAGAGAACGGAGAGGGGGATGAGGAGCTGAGAACAGCTCCCTTGGCTGCAGGAGCCTATGTTCTCCACAGAGGCCAGAACCGCCTGTCTGCTGCTTAACGTATCCAAGCAGGGTGGGAGAAAGGTCAGACCAACTTCCGGACTTCTAGACAGCATGATGCCATTCTGCTCTCCCACTCAACCTTCCTACTCAGGATGTGGCACGCCTCTGTCGGGTTGACCAGATGGTTTGCAAGCAAATCCCTCAACAGCTCTCTGAACTCATTATCCAGGTGTGGATTCTGATGCCCAGAGAGGAGCAGTGACTTGCTTGGGGTCACACAGCACTGTGGATAGTTAAGGCTATTTACATTGTATATGCAGCCTATCAGACTCAGCACTGTACTACGAAAATCAGGTTGGGTGTTGAGTTGCACGTCTTTAATCCCAGCACTCAGGAAGCAGAGGCAGGTGGATTTCTGTGAGTTCAGGGCCAGCCTGGTCTAGACAGTGAGCTCCAGCCCAGCTAGGACTAAAGGGAGACCCTGTCTCAAAAATACAAGAAAAAAAAAAAAAAAAAGAAGAAACAAAGACAGAAAGAAAAAGAAAAAGAAAGAAAGAAAGAAAGAAAGAAAGAAAGAAAGAAAGAAAGAAAGAAAGAAAGAAAGAAAGAAAATCAGGCTACTTAAGTACCTCACCCAAATTAGAAGGGAATGAAAAAACTCACATTCACCCTAAAAGTCTGCCCACAGCAGCTTTAAGATCAAGTACATTTTGCTTTTTTAGGGACGAGGACATTCCTTCAACTACAACCTGAGTCTTGAACTGAACCTCCTTGATAGAAACTATTGATCGGCTCCATGTCACAGCATCTTCCCGAGTGTCCACTGTTCTTTTCATTTTGTCAGGTCATCTGTCTCTGTCTCTAGAACCATCTACCTTGCGAAGGGCACCTGCAGTATTCTGAGTAATGCTGGAGGCCCGAGGTACAAGTCCAGGAGATCACCAAGCCTTCCGGGACAGGAAAGAATAAAGAGAGCCAACTACAGGAAAACTCTCTTACAGTGGCAACTCAATCCCTCATATGGCTCCCTAGAGAATGTGAGAGCTGAATGAAGTGTCTCCCAGCCTTTCCCACCCAGCCAAGTCCCTACAGTGGCTGTCTGCTGCAGAGCCCAGAACTCAACACACACACACACCCACAGAAACTTTAATTTCCTCTTGGCATTCTGGTTCACAGTTATGTGCTTTAAATGACAGGTACTTTGTCCTTAACTGGATGTGAGTGGAAATGGGGGTGGGGGGTCTCCCAAACTATTCTTCTATTCTACTACTCTACCATTGTAGGGTCCCTTTTAAAAGTGAAAGAACGTACAAAGAAAGCAAAGGACGTGGGGTGGGGAGGCAGCGTGGGAGAGAGAGCACCTGTCGGGCGGCAAAGCAGAGACCCCACCTCAGCCCTGCACTTTCCTTACCTGGGCCACTTCCACAGCCCACCTCTCCTCTTACCCTCTTCTCTGCTCTCCTCATTCTGTCCACATTCCCATTAGCCACAAAAACAAATAACTTGTTGATTTTCCCTGCTAGGGCAGTTCCCTCTGGACCAATTAGCTCTTTGTATTTGTTACAGACTTTCTTCCTCTGGAGGCTGCTGACCTGCTGAGGTTGGGAGCTAGGGCCTATCCACAAGATTCATGGCAGAAGAGACAGAGCAATGAGGCCTGTTCCTTAGGGTCACCAGGTTCCATCCCAATACCTCAGAGTCCCTTGAGTCTCACAATGCTACACTTTGGGAAGCAGAGTGGCCTCTCTGCCCAAGAGTGGCTTTGGTCTTTTTGAGACAGGGTCTCCCTGTAGCTCTGGCTGGCCTGGAACTCAGGACAGTCTCTACTCTTTTTTTTTAATCTGTGTTAAGAGATGGGAAAATATAGTAGAGATCTGGCTAGAAGGAAATAGTTCACTCTGCTCTAGGAAGATGACCTTTTGTTCTGGAAGTCCATGG
The DNA here is from genome assembly GCA_009823505.1 of Rhizomys pruinosus. NCBI lineage: Eukaryota > Metazoa > Chordata > Mammalia > Rodentia > Spalacidae > Rhizomys > Rhizomys pruinosus. The sequence continues at coordinate 3,719,900 of VZQC01001442.1, forward strand.
GCACAGAGGACTCTTTTGCATGCCCCTTTTGAGTGGACCCTCTTCCCTCCCTCTTGCCCAGTACCACAGGTAGAAACCTCTCCAGGGGCTTAGCTAGGAAGCTGGGGTGGCCCTAGAGCCCTAGATGAGACCTGCAATGGCAACATGTAGGCACAATTGACAATGTAGTTTAATTACAATAATGATGTATAAATAGGCAACAGGAAGTACTTGAGAACGGCTGGTCGGGGATGCCAGCAGCTGTCCCTAGTGAGTCAAGCATAAATGAAGGAAAAGCCTGCTTTCTATAGATACAAAGTTAAGATTCTTTGCTTAGGAAACATTACTTGGAGATGTCAATCCATAGTTAACAGCAACATAGTAACAAGCATTCTGATCAGAGGGAGAAAATACAGGTCCCAGAGAGCTGAGCCAGGCCCTTTGATCCAGAAGGACTCAGGTACATAAAAACATGGGGTATTAAAGGGAGGCTGGAGCATGGGAACTGAGAGATGCAGAGGGGAAGGAAGAAGCAGCCCATCCCAGAAAAGATGCAGGATGCTGAGCTGTCCTCCGAGCCCCGTCTGCTTTCAGGACACTACAGAGGGCTTCTGGGGATTGATGCTCCAAAGCTTAGGCAGCCTGGGATCAGGAACAAGGAGCTGACCAGGAGTCTGTGCTGTTGGTGGCCACACACAACTTCTCCAAAGTAAGACATACGACCTCTTGAAAACCCTCCCCAAGGAACTCACCTAGGCAGCACAATGCCAAACTGGAGAGAATCAAGTATTTTTCCAGAAGATGATACTGACTTTTACAACCTCTCTTGAAGCAGTCCCCCCCTTTTCCATTTCTACTGCCAAGTTCCAGCCTTCACTAGCTCTCACTTGGTTCTTATCTGGTTTTCTGTCTCCTCCCTCCTCTCTTCCTCCCCTGATGACCCAGCTCGCCCAGCTGCCTATCAGTCTGCCCTCGGATGGCTCAGACACTGACCTCTGCCAACTCAAGTCCTCGCCAAGACCTTTTTGGGCACATCTCTTGTAGTATCTGCAGTGTCCATTTCCTCTCTCTCTGCCGACTTCCACTTTTGGAGAGAGCATGAAAGGACTCCACCAGTCATGCCGCTCACTAGTTCTGCTTCACCAGTGGAAGACACATGGCCCAGGCCAGGCCAACCAGACATTTTCCCCTCTTTGATGTGAATCTCACATGTGAAGCTGTACTGACAAAATTACTGGGCAGAGACAGAAATTTATGTTAGAGACAGTGGTACCTGTCTCATGAGGTTCCTGCTACACCCACTCCAAGACCCTGAGGGGGACATGGGTTCCAAGTTACCCCTCTGATTCTGTTGTTCTCTCCGCCTTCCAAAAAAGTCCTTTCCTGTGAAAGGAAAACTTTGAAGAGAAGGTCTCAGAAGCAGTTTCCCTGACTGTAGGGATCCGCCTTGTGTGTCAACATGGACACACCTGGGAAGAAAGAACTCAAGTGAGGCGCTTAATTTCCTCTCTCAGATTGGCCTGCGGCACGTCTGTGAGGCTTATTCTTGATGGTTGAGAGAGATAGGAGGGCCCAGGGATGGTGGCTGGTGACACCCCTAGGCAGATGGGCCTGGACTGTATGAGAAAGCAGGCTGAGCACAGGCCAGGGAAGCAAGCCAGCAAGCAACCATCCTTTGTGGTCTCTGCTTCAATTCCTGCCTCCAGGCTCCTGCCTGACCTCCCTCAAAGGTGGACTGTCACTATGAATCAACCCTTTCCTCCCCAAGTTGTTTTTGGACAGAGTGTCCTGTGACAGCAATGGAAAGCTAACCAGCATATTGCCTTTCTCTTTACAAAGAAAGCCAGAAAAACTGCTTCCTTCCCTAAGGCAGGTTTACAGAGAGATTAGAACCCCTAAAAATAAACAACAACAAAAACAGTAACTTCTTTCCCTAAAAGAAGACATAAAAGTCTAAAATATCACTGTCATATGGCCCTGCCTGGGTAACGAGATGTCTCTGACCTACCTTGTCTGATAGAAAAATGTCCATTTCAAAAAAAAAAAGAAAAAGAAAAAGAAAAATTTCCATTTCAGAAAGCATCCCGCAGCATACCCAGAGGAAAGAGTGCTCGCAGAGGCCACCAAGAACCTAAACAGGCACCGGATCAGCCTTCTGTGGTCCAATCTTATTTATACACAGCTGTCAAAATGTCCTTCAACCTAAGCATAAAATTGGACAGTTCATAGGGCTAGAGAGATGGCCTAGTGGTTAAGATTACCTACTGCTCTTGTAGAGGACCTGGGTTTGATTCTCAGCACCCTTGTGGTGGCTCCAACCATATGCAATTCCATTTCCCATTTCCAAGGGATCCAGTGCCCACTTCTGGCTTCCACGGGCACCAGGTACACATTATGTACATATAAACATGTAAGCAAAGCTCTCATACACATAAATAAAAAGAAAGAAATTGCCGGGTGTGGTGGCATATGGCTTTAATCCTAGCACTTGGGAGGCAGAGGCAGGTGGATCTTTGTGAGTTCAAGGCCGGCCTGGTCCACAGAGCGAGTTCCAGGACAGCTGGGGCTACCGGGAGACCCTGTCTCAAAAAGATAAAAAAAAAACAAACTTTTTTTTTTTCAGTCTTTTTGAGTCAGGGTCTCTTTGTAGCCCCAAGCTGGCCTGGAACTCACCCTGTAGACCAGGCTGGCCTTGAACTCACAGAGATCCTCCTGCCTCTGCCTCCCAAGTGCTGGGGTTAAAGGAGTACACCACCACACCCAGCCAAGAAATCTTTTTTTTTTAAAGGATAGTTCATCTTGGGTCTCTCAGTCTTTAATCTGAAACTGTCCATAGAATGTGAAACTATGATTAAATAAAAATAAATTTGTTATGCTTTGCTCTTGTTGACTTTTGTTTTGTTCTAGTTTCTTCAGAGTCTTGCTCTGTACCCCAGACCAGCCTTGAACTCATGACTCTCTAACTTCAGCTTCCTAAGTACTGGAATTACAAGTGTGCACCACCCTGCCTGGCATTTTATGTGGATGCTGGAGCCTGAACTCGGGTCCTCATGCTTGCTAGGCAAGCTCTTTATTGACTGAGCTACCTTCCCAGCTGTGGATGTTTCCCTGTAAATTTCATCTATGTAATAGTGACAATGCCAACCTTGCAATGTTGCAATGAGGGCTCCCTAGCAGTGAGCAGCAGCCATTATTATTTGAGCTGTAAGAACTGATTTAACAGATGCTCAGCCAGAGGGTTGGAATCCGGAGTCCTGGGACTACTGTGTGGCCCACAGTATTTTCTTTCTTTTCCTCAGTAACCCTACCCAGATCTCTATCTGTCTTCTGTCTATATTTTGCTTTATGTCTATCTTTACTTCCCAGGGGCCTGTAAACAACAGATAGAAAATGTTTTGCAAAGTACAATGTGATTCCTTCTGTTTGTCTAAATTTCAGTTTCCTGGGCATCCTCTCCGGCGTGCAGCCATAACAGGACTTCACCTGGCAGGCATCCTAATCCTCTCTGTCTGGGAAACCGGCATGGGATAGGCCAGGGTCTGTCTGCACTCCTGCTTCACTGTGTCCATGCAGTCACCCTTTTCCAAAGTCTTGGTTCCTAGACATCCTGCTTGGTCATGGGACCTTCCTTCCAAGAACAATGGGGCTGTGGTTACAGCGGACTGAAAGCTCCAGCCCCACAAGTCAGGCCTCTGGACAACCTAGCCAACCCTGCACAGCATCAAAGCGAGAGAAAAAGACTAAGCAGCGGAGCTGCCAGGCCAAGCCTTGGTGGGATAGTAACGTGGAGGGACATCTTCCTTCAGACTTCCCATCTGGATTAACTTGTCACACATCTGTAAAGGCCTCAATTCAATGGTTTTTAAAATGTTAACCTGGGGCTAGAGAGATGGCCTAGCGGTTAAGAGCACCGACCATTCTTACAGAGGACCCGGGTTTGATCCCCAGCACCCACATGGCGGCTGAGAACCGTCTTTAACTCCAGTTCCAGGGGAATCCGACACCGTCTTCTGACCTCCATGGTACTGCATGACATGGGTGCACAAACCTACATGCAGACAGTACACTCATACACATACAAAAATAAATTTTTTAAAAAGGCTAAAGAAAGGGAAATGTTTCATAAATAAATAAATAAATAAATAAATAAAATGTTAACCTCAGGGGCTAGAGAGATGGCTCAGCGGTTAAGAGCACCGAATGCTCTTATAGAGGACTCAGGTTCGATTCCCAGCACCCACATGGCGGCTAAGAACCGTCTTTAACTCCAGTTCCAGGGGAATCCGATACCCTCTTCTGACCTCCATGGCATTGCATGACACGGATGCACCAACCTACATGCAGACAGTACACTCATACACATAAAAAATAATAATAAATAAATAAAGAATTTTTTTTTTTAATGTTAACCTCAAGGAGATGAGGAACGTTGTAAATTCTATGCCACATGCAGCCTGGCTTAATCAAAAATCTGTCATTGTGGCCTAGGTATCCATGCCCTAATCAGCTCTCCAGTACAAAGAACCTGGCCCCAAACCTTTAATACTAAGACTTTCTGCTTTGCCAGGCACAGTAGCTCATACCTATAATCCTTAGCAGTCGGGAGACAGAAACTGGAGGACTGATGAAAGTCCTGTGCCAGTCTGGTCTACACAGGGAGTTCCAGGCCAGTCAGGGCCACACAGTGGACTCTGCTTCAAAAATGAAAACAGGTGCCAGGCGTGGTGGTACACACCTTTAATCCCAGCAATTGGGAGGCAGAGGCAGTAGGATCTCTGCAAGTTCAAGGCCAGCCTGGTCCACATAGTGAATTCCAGGACAGCTGGGGCTATAGGAAGACTGTGTCTCAAAAAGACAAACAACAACAACAACAACAACAACAACAACAAAAAGAAAACAGGGCTGGAGAAATGGTTAAGAGTTCTCTTGCAGAGAACCCATGTTTGGTTTCCAGCACTCACATGGAAGCTAGCAACTGTCCATAACTCCAGATCCAGGGCACCTCTGTTCATGTGCAGGTACACTTATGTACATGCAGGTAAAACACTCATACACATAACATATAAATAAACAAATTAAAACAAACAAGTGGAAAAAAATGAAAAAAAAAATGGGTAAAAGTGCTTGCTACCAAGCCTGACAACCTGAGTTTTATCCCTAGAATCCATCATGATTGAAACAGTGAAGAACTCCTACAAGTTCTCCTCTGACCTATACACACACATTAGTTAAAGACAAAACAAAACAAAACAAAAAAACTTCTGCTTCGACTTTATTGAGCACCTTCTATGTGCCAAGGATAGAGTAGATAAGAGCATTTCAGAGATAAAGACTGTGTACACTCACTGCTGGGTGTGGTGGCACTCACCTATAATCCCAGCACTCTAGAGGCAAAGACAAGAGAATCAGGAGTTCAAAGCCATCCTTACCTACATCAAATTTGAGGGCAGTGTGCACTGCATAATACACTCCCGGACTCAAAAATGAAACAAAACAAAATGCAAATACACAAAACCACAAGGAGCAGAAACATTCTGGAACAACAAAGAAATCCTTTTCTCGCCCCTCTCCTCAGGCCCCAGTTCTCCCCATCTTCTCTTGCTATGACCATAAAAAGGAAACTGAAGTTGAAGGGCAGCCACGCTGCCTAGCCTCCCCACAGCCTAAATCCTATAGCTTCAGCTCCTCAATCTGAAACAGCCTTCCCAAGAGTGATCCTTACCCGCAGGCTTGCCTTAAGGGAAGGATTCATGGGACCACATCCAATAGTTCTTTTTGAAAAAAACTGTGTATTGTGTTTGTGTGTATTTGTGTGTGTGTGTGTGTGTGTGTGTGCTCATGTGCACATGATGTGTGGGTGAGGGTGTGCACGCCAGAACTTGTGTATGGGGGTCAGAGGAAATTTTGTGGAGTCAGTTCTCCCCTTCCAACTTACTTGGGGTCCAGGGATCTAATTCAGGTCTCCAGACTTGTTTGGCAAGTGTCTTTCCGGCTGAGCTATCTCACAGGGCCCCTCTTTTTGGGTTTCTGAAACAAGGTAACATTACATAGCCTACAGGGCCTTGAAATGTTAAGTCAGCCTCCGGAGCACTAGGCTTAGACAGGCTACCTTGTCTGACTCCAGAGGTTCTTAGGGGTTTCAATACTGGCTCTGTCTGGCTTTGGGCTCCAAAAGTGTCTTAAGAGTCCCATGAGCATTCCACAGAACTGCACCATGCTCTCTGGAGCAGGGACACTCCCTCAGGCCCCTGGAAAGCTTGCAGAGTGTGCAGATGTAGACATAAACATTCACAGACAGTTGGCCCCCTGGCCTCGATTCTTCAGTCTCAAGTTACAAGGTTAAAAGCATCCCATTCACAGCCAAAGGGGGTGAGGACAGGGGAAGGAGCTTCTGAAGCAGAAGAACCATGTGGTTCAGATCAAGACTGCTCACTGACATCCCTCCAAACTCCTGGAGCATCTCCTCCTTCCTGGATGGCTCATAGGTTTCCTTCTGACTCTACTTTCTTTCTTTCTCTTTTTTTTTTTTTTGGTCTTTTTGAGACAGGGTCTCCCTGTAGCCCCAGCTGTCCTGGAACTCACTCTGTAGACCAGGCTGGCCTTGAACTCACAAAGATCTGCCTGCCTCTGCCTCCCAAGTGCCAGGATTAAAGGCGTGCACCACCATGCCCAGCTTCTGACTCTACTTTCTACCGGGAAACTGGGGACCAGAGTAAGAAAGGAAAAGTTGTCAATGGAAGATGACAGAGGAGGAGGGGGAGGAGGAGGAGGAGGAAGAGGGAGGGAGGGGGAGGAGGAGGAAGAGGAGGAGAAGGAGGAAGAGGAGGAGGAGGAAGAGGAGGAGGAAAAGAAGAGGAGGAGGAGGAAGAGGAGGAGGAGGGGGAAGAGGAAGAGGAGGAGGAAGAGGAGGAGGAAAAGAAGAGGAGGAGGAGGAAGAGGGAGGGAGGGGGAGGAGGGGGAGGAAGAGAGAACCAGCAGCAGCAGCTGTACAGGCAAGTTTGTATGCCCTCCCTCCCTCTTCCTTTCAAACCAAGCAACAGGACTAAACCCGAGAGCACCGCCTACAGACGCTGTCTTCCCCCACAAAGGATCAGAGCCCCTAGCAGCCATCCTTCCCTGAAGGGGCAACCTCCTCCAAAGTTGGCAGCAGAAGCCAGACGAGCTTCAGACTATGGTGACCAGAGAGTCCTCTAATACCACCATCTCCATTAAAGGTAAATGGTACCTTCCATCCCAGAGGGACTCCCGAACCCACCAAGCACTGGGAAGGGGCATGGCCAACCAGTTTCTAGACACTTATCCCAAAGACAAGGTAGGAGTGTGGGTTACTGGGTAGGAATGACCACTTCTCAGAAGCGCCCCCGAGTGCCTTGAATCCTTCCCAATGTGTGGCTGGAAAACTTAAGCCAAAATGGGAGATGGATGCAGGCTAACTTGAGCAAGCAGCAACTGGGCGGTGAGCCTCTCCGGGCAGAGGGCTATGGAAAAAGGGACAACAGAAGTGAAAGAGTGGAAGGGGAGACAGAAGAGCGCTCAGTCCGGGGCTTCAGAAGGGGCTGGGAAGTTTGGTTCAGTTACAGGGACATTTCCTGGAGGGAAGAAATGAATCTCCCATTCCAGGGAAGGAACAGGAACGACCAGGCACAGGACTCAGGCCAGCGTTCACAGGACGGTCACAATGACCAAGTTTCTGGTTTGCACCATGCTTCTGTTGATCCAGAGTAGGAAAGAGGTCAAGCTGTCAGGTCTTATCAAAGAGAACTAGGCCACAAAGCATGGCTAGGGGGCAACGACAGATTGGGGAAAGGCCGTAAGGGAGAGGAACGAGGTGTGGATGGTGCAGACAGCTACTGGCCAAGAAGAGTGGGGTAGGGGTTTCCAGATGGAGCAGGGACCCTAGCGCCGGTGGCTGGGGGTTATCAACTAGGTGCGGGGTGGAAGTGGGGATTGGGACGGGGAGCCAAGGCTGGACTGGGGGCTGCCGGCCAGGAGGGGAACAGGAGTGCCTGGAAGCCCGGGAGCGGGTAGACGTGCAGGAGCAGAAGGCGGGGATCCGGATCCAGGCCAACGCAAGCAGACCCCCGCCCACACGGCGCCCAGACCCGGGGGAAGTTGCCGAGCTGGACTTGCTGGGTCTGGGCCTCTGAGCCAAGCCCGCAGCCCACGCAGAGGAGGTTTGGAGCAGCATGGGGCCCCGGGGCACCCTGCATCCCGCCCCGCACCGGGGCACCCCGCATCCCGCCCTCCCTCATCCTGCCCGCGCACCTCAATCAGCGCTGGGCGCCGCGCGGGCCATGCTCGCAGCTCCTGCCGCCGCCTCCGCCGGTGCAGAAAGCTGCTGCTGCCGCCGCCGCCGCCTCCAGTGCCCGGACCCGTTAGCTTCGCGGTTCTCCTGTCCCCCTGCGGCGGGCCAGTCCCGCCCTTGCCCAGCCCTGCCCTCCCAGAGCGCCGCGGCCGCCGCCTTAGCCCGGCCCCTCCCCCCACCCCTGCCCAGGAGAAGGGAAGGGTGGGGGAAGGGGGCGGGTGCCCCCTCCCCATTCACATCCTCCCGGTCTCTCCCCTCCCTCCTGTCTCCCCCCAGCTCATGCAGGCATGCTGGGATATGTAGTCTGTCCAGTACTGAACTCGCTGGCGGCCGTTCGCATTCGGGACTACTACTTCCAGAAAGCAGTGCGCTCCAGCCCCTGGGATCATGGTCTTTGTAGTTCTGCAGGGATTCAGGGGGCTACCGCGCAGCATAAGGGGAATCTTACTCTATTTCCCAACAACCCGGCTCTCGGCAGCCTGAAGCGTGGACCGTGGGGTCTGTGGTATCCCAGAGGGTTTAGCTGCCTGGTTCATCAAAGGGTGCGAAGTAGCTGAGGAAGCCTTCACACGCGGCTGTAACCAGCCACGGCCGAGTCCAGTTGAAGGGGACTGTTTCTACTTGCCAAGAGCCACGACCTGAGCCAGCTGGGTTCATGCCCTGGCCCTGCAAGCTACAGCTGCAATGAGGCCGCTGGGTCCAGCCGGATGGAAAGAGGAGCCCCAGCAGCGATGTGGACATGGATCTTGACCTCTCTAAACTGTGTAGCCCACCTGTGGGGAGTGTCTTGTAGACTCCTCTAGCTCTCGCCCACGGATGCTTTAGCTTCTTACTCTGTAGGGTAACACGCACATTTCTTTGCAAGTCCTTTCTTCAACTTTCAAACCTGGCTCCAAGCCATTAAGAAGCTCCTGATTAATGGCACTTCCACCCTCCAAACTTATCTGGCAGGCCTAAGGTCCTCAAACTGGCGCGTGTGCTAGCTACCCTTGGAGATCCCGATCAAACATAGACAAACATAGACTTCAGCCTTAACTAGCAGTTCTAGTTCCTTAGGTTTGGACCCCCAGAATGGATGTGTGTCTTCTTTTCTTTTTTCTTTTCTTTTCCTTTCCTTTCTTTTCTTCTCTCTTCTCTCCTCTCTCCTCTCTGCTCCTCTCTCCTCTCTCTCCTCCTCTTTCCTCTCTCCTCTCCTCCCTCCTCCTCTCTCCTCTCCTCTCCTCTCCTCCCTCCTCCTCTCTCCTCTCTCCTCTCCTCTCCTTTCCTCTCTCCTCTCTCCTTTCCTCTCTCCTCTCTCCTCTCCTCTCCTCTCCTCTCCTCCTCTCTCCTCTCACCTTTGTCTCCTCCTCTTTCCTCTCTCCTCTCTCTCCTCTTTCCTCTCTCCTCTCTCCTCTCCTCTCCTCCTCTCTCCTCTCTCTCCTCTCTCCTCTCCTCCTCTCTCCTCTGTCTCCTCCTCTTTCCTCTCTCCTCTCTCCTCTCCTGTCCTCTCCTCTCCTCTTTCCCCTCTCCTCTCCTCTCTCCTCTCCTCTCTCCTCCTCTCTCCTCCTCTCTCCTCTCTTCCCTCTCTCCGCTCTCTCCCCTCCCTTCCCCTCTCCTCTCCTCTCCTCTCCTCTCCTCTCCTCTTGTCTTCTCTTCTTTCTTCCTTCCTTCCTTTCTTCTTCCTACTAAATAGCGCAGGCTGGCTATGAACTCCCAGCAATTCTGCTTAGCCTCTCAAGTAACTGGGATTACAGATGTGCCTGGCCAATATACTTAAGAATGGCACATACTGTGCAGGCGTGGTGGCGCACGCCTTTAATCCTGGCACTTGGGAGGCAGAGGCAGGCAGATCATTGTGAGTTCAAGGCCAGCCTGGTCTTCAGGGCGAGTTCCAGGACAACTGGGGCTACAGGGAGACCCTGTCTCAAAAAGACAAAAAAAAAAAAAAAAAAATAGTACACAACTTTAATCCAGCACTCAGGGCAGGATGGCAGGCAGATCTCTATGATCACGGCCAGCCTGGTCTACAGAGTGACTCCAGGCAGCTGGATTAAAGGGAGACCTTGTCATCAAAAAGACTCAATTAAATAAAATAACATAAATAAATATAATATATAAATAATAATAAATAAATGGAAAAATGAATCTGACTGTACTGTCTGTCTGTCTGTCTGTCTGATGAAGTCACTATATAGCTGAGGATAACCTTGCACTTCTGATCCTTCTTCTGAGTGCTAGAATGGTGGCTGTGCCACAAAGCCTCGTTTATGTGCTGCTGAGTATCAAACCCAAGGCTTTGTGTATGCTAGGCAAGCACTCTTTTAACTGAATTACATCCCCAGACCCCAGGAGTGACAGGTGGAAAAGTAGACCCTGACTTGTCAGGCATCTGAGACAGAAGTTCATTCGGATCCTGGTATGCCCTCCTCACAACTTACTGTCCTCAGAACTGAAAACTCCTGAAGGGGAAGTTAGGAACCCTCCTGCTGTAAGGTGACCGGGACCCTCCCTTTGTCCAAATCTAGCTAGCTTTTTCTGAAGCCTCTTATTGACTAGATTTCAATATGGCCTATAAAACTGAATAATTCTTTTGTTTGATATTATATTTCTTTTTTTTTTTAAGAGATAGATAGTCATTTCATGAATGACAGGTTCTCCCTGGTAGCCCAGACTGGCTGGAAATTCACTATATAGACCAGCTGGCCTGACACTCACAGATGCTAACAACTGAATACGCTCTGAACTTCCCAAGTGCTGGATTTAAAGGGTGCATCCACCGAACGCTCGGCCTTCTTTCTCCTTTTAAAGTATCTCTTATACTTACCTGGCAGGGAGATACCATGATCAGAAGGTGGTTTTCCCAGGGTGAGGCTCATCCATTGCACTCCGGCTGTGCTGACCCCTGCGATGTTCCCCAAATGCGGGAAACTCGACGCATTAATTTGTGGTAGTTGGGGGACTGCGTTCGCGCTCTCCCCATGAAAAGAAAAAAAAAAAAAAAAAAAACAAGTATCTCTGTACTCGGGCTGGGAGGATGCCTAGTGTTAAGAGTGCCAACTGACTCTTGCAGAGGACCTGGGTTCATCCCCAGCGTCCACTGCCAGCTGAGAACTGGTTCTTAACTCCAATTCCAGAACTCAGTTCCAGGGGAAAGTCCGATGCCTCTTCTGACCTCCGTGGCATTGCAGACACAGGTACACAAACTACATGCAGACAGTCATTCATATACATAAATAAATTTAAAAAAACTTTAAAAAAGTATCTCGAAAGACCAAACAAAAAAAAAAAGAAGTATCTCTGTACTAATGTGATCTGAGTTTAAGGGTTTTTTTTTCTTCTTTTCTTCTTTTTTTTTTTTTTTTTTTTTTTGGTATTTTTGAGACAAGGGTTCTGGGCCTGTAGCCCCAGCTGTCCTGGAAACTCACTCCTGTAAGACCAGCTGGCCTTTGGAATTCACAAAGCCCGCCTGCTTCTGCCCCAAGTGTAGGATATAAGGCCTCCCTGTTTTTTTTTTTACTGTTTTTACTCTTTTTAATTATTTTTATGGAGTGTTCTTCCCTGCATGCATGCAGGCATATATGTGCACCTGTGTTGTGCAGCGCCTGTCGAGGCCAGAAGATGGCATCAGAATCCTCTGGAACTGGAGGTGGAGATGGTTGTTAGCTACCATGTAGCAACTGAACTCAGGTCCTCTGCAAGAGCATCTGATGCTCTTAACCACTGAGCCATCTAGCCATCTCTCCAGCCCCCACTTCCTGCCCTTTGACAGGATCAGTATGTAGACCTGGCCTGGAACTCTATATAGATGAGACTTACCAGAAACTCAGAGATATCTGCCTGCCTCTGCTGAGATTACTGGTGTGCACCACATCCCCTTTAGATTTGCTTTTCAACATATGTCTATTACCGTCTGGCTGGAATGTGCTAGGCGACTCTTAAGACCGTTCATCCCAGTACCATGGCTTAACTTTACGCAACAGACAATCCATGTTCCAGCAATCCAGCTCTTGACATCCCATGCACGATGAGGCTACAGCGGCATACATCATAACTTAAAATAAAAATAACATCCGGCGAGAGAGGCCTAGCGGTACGGCACCGCTGCTCTTGACAGAGGACCCGCAGTGGGTTCGACCCCAGCACCCACATGGCGGGCTAACGGAACCGTCTGTAATCGCAATTCCAGGAGACCGTCAGGGGAATTCCGAACGACCCCTCTTTGACCTCCGAGCATTGCACGAACAGGGTGCAGAAACTATCATGCAGCAGTACATCATACACGATACAAAAATAAATACAAAAAAAATTAAAAAAAATAAATTTTAAAAAAAAATAAAATCCATCCTGTCACTTTTTTTTTTTTGGCTTTTGAGCGGTTCTCCTTATGACCTGCTCTTCGTAAGGAGGACTAACCTGCCATAGTGCCGGCTTGCGTCCCAATACTAGGTCACCAAGTGGCGGCCACCCCTCTAACACTTGTTGTCTTCATATTAGTATATTATTCCTGTTGTTTTTTTTTAATTCTGTTTTTTTACTATTTCTGGTATCGCGGCATATGCAATACTACGTCTGCACAGTCTGCATGCAACACGTCATGTCAACACACGAACGGAGGTCAAAAGAAATTAAATAAAGATTTTTTCCCTAAATACGTAGGAATCCATCCTTCGAATTTTTTTTTTGCTGATTTCAGACAGGTTCTCCCTTTAGCCCAGCTCTGACTCGTCGAGAGGCTGGCTGGCTACAATCGATCCCCGGCCTCTGCTAAGACAGGACCACGGTGTGCGCTTTAACGCTCGCATTCCATTCTACCACCTTTAGTTGTTTTGTTTTTTTTTTAAATTTTTTATTATTTATTTATTCCTATGGTATGAATGTACTGTCTGCATGTATGGTTTGTGCACCAGTGTTTGTGAAAATGACCGAGGAGGATTAGAAGGAGGCCGCGGGAGGGTTCAGAAGAGGGTGATTGCGGATTCGGATTCCTGGAACTGGGAGTTCCTCTGGAGTTGGAGTTTCAGACGGGTTCTCACGCGCTGTGGTTGGGGATCAACCGGGGTTGAGAGCATTCGGCGCTCTTCACCTCTACGGCTACTCTCCACCCTATTTTTTTTTCTTTTTTATTTCTGTATGTGTCTGAATGTACTGTCTGCATGCACGTCTGTGCACCCGTGTCGTGCAATGCCGGGAGGTCAGAAGACGGGTTTCGGCTTTTCCCCTGGAGCTGAGTTCTCTGAGAATGGAGTTCGACGGGTTGGGTGGCGTTGCCTCCAATTTGTGTTTGCTGGGGATCGAACCGGGGCTCTGTAAGAGCGGTCGCGCACTCTCAAACCGCCGGGGCCACTCTCCAGCCCCTCCAGCCCTATTTTAAAGAATGGATGAGATACTACTTTTTTTTTTTTTTTTTATTTATTTCGGTATGTATACAATGTACTGTCTGCGTGCAGGTTGTGCACCGCTGTCGTGCATGCCGCGGAGGTCAAGAAGAGGGTCTCGATTCCCCGGAACATGGAGTTCTCCTGGATTGGGAGTTCAGTCTGGCTCTCGCCTCCATGTGGAGCTGGGGATCAAACCCGGCTCTCTGCAAGAGAGCGGTCGGCGCTCTTAACCGCTAGGCCATCTCTCCAGCCCCCGGATAGATACTACTTTGAGTCCTAGGGGTTCTGTCCCTTGCCTCCTCCCTTCCTCCCTAATCTACTCCTTTCACCAAGGTGCAAAGGGTGAGTTATCCCTATGTCTTTAGGCAAGCAGCCAAGTAGCAGAGAGACAATGAACCTTGACAAGAGTTGACTCAGGAATGCTTTTCTGGTGTTGTTTTGTTTTGTTTTGTCTTTTTGAGACAAGGTCTCCCTTTGTCCCAGCTGCCCTGGAAGTCCTCTCTGTAGACCAGGCTGGCTTGGAACTCACAGAGATCAGCCTGCCTCTGCTCCGAGTGCTGAGGATTAAAAGGCGTGTGCCAGCACACCCGCTTCTCTGTTTCTATTTAGATCTGTGTTCCCATCACAGGCCATGGGGATAGGTGGGTAGGAGCCAGCTTACTGATGTAGCCCCATGAAACTAGCAGCTAAGATCTTTTTGCAAGGATTTTGCCTCTGCATTAGAATTCCAATGGCAGTGCTCCTTCCAGTCTTGTATTTCCATCCATCTTCCATTATAAAAAAAAGGGGGGGTGGTGGAGAAGATTGCCTAGCGGTTAAGAGCGCCGACCGCTCTTACAGAGGCCCGGTTCGATCCCCAGCCCCCATGGCGGCTGAGAACCGTCTGAACTTCCAATTCCAGGAGAAACTCCAGTTCAGGGGGGATCCGACACCACCTCTTCTGACCTCCGGGGCATTGCACGACACGGGTGCACAAACCTAAAAAAAACAAGGCAGAAGAAATATACACAAAGAAATAAATTAAAATTAAAAAAAAAAAAAAGCCTGCGTGGTGGCACACCACTTTAATCCCAAGTCTTCAGGAAGAAAAGACAGGTAATCTCTGTGAGTTCTAACGGGCAGCCTGGCCTCAGAGAGAGTTCTTAGGCCAGCTGGTGCTGTGGGAGACCCTGCTTACAAAAAAAAAAAAAAACAAGGACAGAAAAATAAACAAAGCCAGGCTGTACAACTCCTGTTATCCTAAACTTGGAGGCAGAGACAGACAGAAGCCTTCACCAAGGTTACAACTGCACAGAGAGGATTCAATAGTGAAATCCCATCTCAAAAAAAAGGAAGAAAGAAAAGAAGGAAAAAAAAAACCAACAGCATCAAGGTTGGTGAAGTAACAGCTCAGTGACAAAGTGTCTGCTAAGCCCTGGGTTTGATTTCCTTTTTTTTTTTTTTCAAAAATATAGAATGCTTCATGAATTTGCATGTCATCCTTGCACAGGGGCCATGCTAATCTTCTCTGTATCGTTCCAATTTTAGTATATGTGCTGCCAAAGCAAGCACTGGGTTTGATTTCCTAACAGAGTAAGAAACAAACAAAAGAGATAAAATGAAAGGGAAAAAATACTATTGGGTATGAGGACAATTAAAAAGAAGTCAAATTGTGTATGGCAGCACACACATTCAGGAGGCTGGAGTAGGAGGATGGTGTGTTCAGGAAGAAGGCACCTGAAACCCCAAATCAAGTTCATTTATAAGTTTAATGTGATCCTGATACGAATACTAGCAGCTTCTTAGCAGTCACAGAGGACTAGATAAATCGATTTAAATTTCATTTGGAAACTGGGTTTATTGGCCTATTCCTATAATCCTAGCACTGGACAGGTAGAGGCAGTAGGATTAGAAGTTCAAGGTCATCCTTGGTTTGAGGGCAGTCTAGGTTATATTATATCCCCTGGAACTATAGTTATAGAAGGTTGTGAGTTGCCATGTGGGTGCTGGGAACTGAGCTCCAGTCTGCTGCAAGAACAGCAACCATTAAGCCATCTCTCCAAGCCCTCCGTTCCTTTTGTTTGTTTGTTTTTGAGGCAGGTTTCAGCTGCTACACCACACACTCAAGCTTCTGGCTGAATCTCCTGTCTGTCTCACATCTTGTCATAGGAGTGCTAAGATTACAGAGACACCACTTCTGGCCTAAAAATAATTTATTGGAAGGCGTGGTGGTGCATGCCTTTAATCCCAGCACTTGGAGGCCGAGGCAAGCGGATCTCTGTGAGTTCAAGTCCAGCCTGGTCTACATAGTGAGTTCCAGGCCAGCTGGGGCTACAGGGAGACCCTGTCTCAAAAAGATTTAGAAAAATAATTTAAAAAATCTATTTATTACTTATTTTTAATTTTATGTGTATGAATGTTTTGCTTCTGTGTGTATAAGTGTACCACATGTATACAATGTCCATGGAGGCCCGAAGAGGCCATTGAGTCCCCTGGACCTGGAGTTATGGACAGTTGTGGCCATTTGGGTACTGGGAACTGAACCTGGGTCCTCTGCAAGAACAAGAAGTGCTCATAACAGCTGAGCCCTCTCTCCACCTCATATCTGGCTTTTTAAAACTGTGAGTTTATGGGTCTAGAGAGATGGTTAAGAGCACTGGCTGCTCTTTCAGAGGACCCAGATTTGACTTCCAGCAGCCACATGGCTGCTAACAACTGTCCATAACTCCAGATCCAGGGGTTCTGACACCCTTGACCTCTGGGCACATTACAAAACATAGGTGCATTTACATATATGCAGGCAATACACTCAAACACATAAAATAAAAATACTAAATAAGGTCCCATATGGTGGCACATGCCTTTAATCCTAGCACTTGGGAGGCAGAGGCAGATGGATCTCTGTGAGTTCAAGGCCAGTCTGGTCTATATAGTGAGCTCCAGACTAGGGAGCTCCCTGCCTCAAAAAAAATAATATGATGGGGGGATGGAGAGATGGCTCAGTGGTTAAGCGCACTAGCTGTTCTTACAAAAGACGGGTGTTCAGCCGGGCGTGGTGGCGCACGCCTTTAATCCTAGCACTTGGGAGGCAGAGACAGGCGGATCTTTGTGAGTTCAAGGCCAGCCTGGTCTACAGAGTGAATTCCAGGACAGCTGGGGCTACAGGGAGACCCTGTCTCAAAAAAGCCAAACAAACAAACAAACAAACAAACAAAGACCCGTGTTCAAATTCAACACCCACATGGTGGCTAATAAGTAGCAGAAACTCCAGTTCCAGGGGGATCTGGCGCCCTCTTCTGTCCTCTGTGGGCACTGCATGACATAGGTGCACTTATATGCATGCAGGCAATACACTCACATACACAAAATAAAAATACATTTAAAAAAGAATAATGGAATTGATGAAATAGTCCAAAAATAAACTCAGTTACACATGGAAATTGGCATATGGTAAAAACTCATTTCTCGGAAGTGGAACAGGGAGATATAAATGGCACAGGGACAGGTGGGAACAATCTGCTGAAAAACTAAGTTTATTCCCACAAAATTAATAGATTTAACAAAATTCATCAATAGCTACAAAAAAATAAGACAACTAACTTCATTTGAAGACAAACATAGCCAGTCTTGACACAGATACATGATACCTGAAAGTCCTGCAGAAAAAAGAACATCCTAAATCTGACAAGTACCAACATATAACAGATGCAGTTATCACCCTGGTGTACAGGCACAAATCTGTAATCTCAGCACTCAGGTGGCAGAGGCAGGTGGATCTGTGAGTTACAGGCGGGCCTAATCTACAGAGCAAGTTCCAGGGCCACAGGGAGACCCTGCCTCAAATCTCCCCCAACCCCAAAACAACAACACCAAAACAAACAAAACCCAACAACAAAATAAAACCCAAAATCACCCTCTAAAAAAGAAAATATAAATATGAGTTAAGTCAGTCCCAATCTTTATTTTATTTTATTTTTTTATTTAGTCTTTTTTTTTTTTTTGGTCTTTTCAAGACAGGGTCTCCCTGTAGCCCCAGCTGTCCTGGAACTCACTCTGTAGACCAGGCTGGCCTTGAACTCACAAAGATCCGCTTGCCTCTGCCTCCCAAGTGCTAGGATTAAAGGCGTGTGCCACCACGCCCAGCTTTATTTGGTCTTTTTGAGACAGGGTCTCCCCATAGCCCCAGCCAGCCTAGAACTTGCTACGTAGAACAGGCTGGTCTTAAACTCACAGAAGACCAGTCTGCCTTTACTTCCCAAGTGGTGGGATTAAAGGTGTGCACCACCATGCCTGGCTTATTTATTTTATTTTTATTGTATGTATAATCTATATGTGTGGAAGTCAGAGAACAACTTTGCATGTGTGTTCCAGAAATCAAACTCCGGTCTCCAGATTTTTTTTTTTTTTGTCTTTTAAGACAGGTCTCCCTATATCCCCAGCTGGCCTGAAACTCACTCTGTAGACCAGACTGGTCTTGAACTCACAGAGATCTGCCTGCCTCTACTGTAGGAGTGCTAGAATCAAAGGCATGTGCCACCAAGCCCAGCATCTGTTTTTCTTTTTAATTTAATTAATTAATTAATTTATTTATTTTTATGTTTATGAATGTACTGTCTGCATGAAGGTCTGTGCACCCGTGTCGTGCAATGTTGCGGAGGTCAGAAGAGGGTATCAGTTTCCCCTGGAACTGGAGTTCTCCTGGAATTGGAGTTACAGAAGACGGTTCTCAGCTGCCATGTGGATGCTGGGAATCGAACCCGGGTCCTCTGCAAGAGCAGTCGGCGCTCTTAACCGCTAGGCCACCTTTCCAGCCCCCTATTTTTCTTTTTAACTGTGATAAAATACACAACATGCAATTCACCACTTCACCTTAATAGTCACTTTTCAGTGTACAGTTGATTGGTATAAAGTCCATTTATACTGTATACTTATCACCACCATCCATTTCTGTAATTCCTGTCATCATCTGGCATAACACTAATTTCCACTCTGCCTCCTTCCTAGCCCCTGAAAACCACCATTCTACCTGCCGTCCCACCCCCAGGACCAACGGTGGAAACTAGGGCCTTGACTGTGGCTGCACCACTCAGCTATGTCCCCAAGACTCCCCGTTTCCAACAATCTGATGACTTTATTTATTTATTTATTTATTTATTTATTTATTTATTTATTTATTTATTTATTTGGTCTTTTCAAGACAGGGTCTCCCTGTAGCCCCAGCTGTCCTGGAACTCACTCTGTAGACCAGGCCGGCCTTGAACTCACAAAGATTCGCCTGCCTTGGCCTCCCGAGTGCTAGGATTAAAGGCGTGCGCGACCACACCCAGCCTGACTTTTTATTTTTAACACATTCGAATAGGATAGGATACTTCATTAAAAGAGAATGAACATGTGATGTAACTTCAACAGAATCACACAGCATCTGTTCTTTGGTGAGTGGCTCATTTGACTCAGCATCACTTCCTCAGAGTTCATCCATGCTGTAGCATATGTTAGAATTTCCTTCCTTCAAGGCTGAATAATACCCTGTTCTGGGCATATACCATAGTTCATCCATTCATCAGTGATGAGCTGCTTCCATCTCTTGGCTATTGTGAGTAATACTGCTATGAATATAAGCATACAAACAGCTCTTTGAGTCCCTGCCTTCACTGTATTTATTTGTTATTGGGTTAGTGAGTGAGTTTGTGTGTGTCTGTGTCTGTGTGTGCATGACATGTGCCACCTGTGTGTAGAGGCCAGAGGTTGATGTCAGTGATCTTCAGTCACTTTTCATCTTTAATTTATTTTACATTTAAAAATTTTTAAAGTTGGGTCTGGAGAGATGGCCTAGCAGTTAAGAGTGCCGACTGCTCTTACAGAGGACCCGGGTTCGATCCCCAGCACCCATATGGCGGCCGAGAACCGTCTGAAACTGCAGTTCCAGGAGAACTCCAGTTCCAGGGGAATCCGACACCCTCTTCTGACCTCCGCGGCATTGTGCACGACACGGGTGCACAAACTTGCATGCAGACAGTACATTCATACACATACAGAAATAAATAAAATTTAAAAAAAACGAATAAATAAAATTAAATTTTTTTTAAAGTTATGTGCATGTATGTGTGTCTGTGTGTCTGTACACATGAGTCCAGGTGCCCATAGAAGCTAGTGTTAGATCTTCAGGAGCAGGAGTTACAGGCTGTTGTGAGCCACCTGATAGGGTTGCTGGGAACTGAATTCAGGTCCTCTGGAAGAACAATACATGCTCTTAACAGATAAACCATCTCTCTAGTCCTAATTTACTTTTTTTTTTGTCTTTTTCAGACAGGGTCTTCCTTTAGTCCCAGATGTCCTGGAGCTTGCTATGTAGACTAGGCTGGCCTTGAACTCACAGAGACCCACCTGCCTCTGTCTCCTGAGTGCTGGGATTAAAGGAGTGCAAAACCATGCCCAGCTTATTTTAGATTTTTAATTTAGTGTGTGAGTGTGTGTGTGTGTGTGTGTGTGTGTGTGTGTGTCTGCACATATGCCCACGCCCCATGCCACAGAACTGGTGTGGAAATCAGAAGACAACTTGTGGGAGTCAGTTCTCTCCTAGCATGTGGGTTCCAGGGATCAAACTCAGGTCATCAGTCTTAGCAGTAACAGCCTTTACCCTCTAAGCTATCTTACCAGTTGTGCATTAGTGTCAACTTGACACACCTGGGTTGAGGAAAACTCAATTGGAGAATTGCTTCAATTGGACTGCCTGTGGCCATGTCTAGGGTATTGATTGTTGAGTGATATGGAAGGGCCTAGCCCACTGTGAGCGGTGTCACCCTTCTGCAGGTTGTGCTATATTGTATAAGAAAGCAGGCTGAAAAAAAAAAAAAGCAGGCTGAGCATGGGCCAGGAGAGCAAGCCAGTAAGTATTGCTCCTCCATGGCCTGTGCTTCAGCTCCTGCCTCCAGGTTTCTGCCCTGGGTTCCTACCTTGGGCTCCCTAAGTGATGAACTGTGGCCCAGGAGATGTAAAACAAATAAACCCTTTCCTCCCCAAGTTGGTATTGCTCAGAGTATTTGGTCACAGCAATTGAAAACAAACTAGAACACTGCTCCTCCATCTTTTATTTTGTTCTCTTATCTTTTTCAATATGGGCCTTGCTATGTAGCTTTGGCTGGCCTGGTACTTAGTCTATAGACTGGGCAGGCCTTGAACACTTAGTACTTCTGCCTAGTACTGGGATGAATGGCAATGGGGCACTACACCTGGCTTCATCTTTGAATTTTTTAAATTATTTTTTTATTGTTATTAAGCTTTTTCCATAAATCATACACCATTTCTTAATCAAATCTAGAGTCACTTCCCTTTCCATGCCCCCCACCCCACCTGAGGCCCTGCACTCTGCCACACATGTCTTGCATCTTTTTCTGAGTCTTTCAAGAATTTTTTTCCAGTTCTTTTGTTGTTGTTCTCTCCAATTTGTATTGCTTCAATATATATATATATATACATATATACATAGTTTTATATATATACATAAATATATACATACATACATACCCATATAACCTGAATTGGAGGATTTTTTTTAATTTTAAGTCATGTTTTCCTTAAGGAAGTGCTCGAAGTTTCCTCCTTGGCAAGCTCAAACAACCATCAATCCTGCCCTTGTGCTCCACACTGGGGTCTTTCCCTCCCATGGTCCCCCAAATAAAGTCCATTAAGCACGCGTCCTGTCTTGATCTTCCTGTACTGGCCTTCATGATACAGCCTGGGTAGTCCAACAATGGCAGTCTATACTCTGATGAGGCTGAAACCCCCTTAGCTCCTTAGTCTACAAACTGGGTATCTCAGTAGTCCCCATCTGGTATTGAAGGTTTGGAGGATTCTTGGAGAGACAGAGTTTTCAGTCCATACTGGAGGGTTCAAAAGCTATGTCTCCTGTCTTTGAAGAGTGGCAAAAGCAGTGGCAGCCTCAGAGTAAATGCACTTGCCAGTAAGAATTGAAGACAGCCCTAAATCGGACGTGGTTTAATCCCAGCACTCAGAGGCAGGCGGGTCTCTGTGAGTTCAAGGCCAGCCTGGTTTACAGAGCGAGCTCCAGGACAGCTGGGGCTACAAGGAGACTGAACCTGTCTCAAAAAATGACAAAAAAAAAAAAACAAAAAAAACCTGTGCCACCTGCCCACTGAGCTAATTTTTTTTTTTTTTTCTTTTGCCACAGCAGCTATGTAGAAACAGCTATAGCTCTGATAAAGGCCAATGAGCCCTTTATTTTTCAAGACAAGGTCTGATTTTATTACGCCACAGGAACTGCGATCTAGAATGCAAGGCACTCCTGCCTCATCCTGCACAGAATACTGGGATTATTACAGGTTGAGCATCAACTTAAGACCCAACTGGTTCTTGATTTTCCCATTTTCTTTTGGTTATGATTAGAACAAAAATTGGAATGCATGGTTATATTAATTCCTATTTAAAAGAATTTTCTTTTTGATACGACAGTGTTCATCCTATAGCCCCAGTTGGCCTAGAACTCACTCTGTAGACCCAGGCTGGCCTGAACTCACAAAGAGATCTGCGCCTGTCTCGTGCCTCCCAAGGTGGCTTAGGATTAAAGGCCAATCTCTCAGCTTTACGCTCCACCATGCCCTGCTTAAAGATGGTTTTGATGCTGACATATGGATGCTAGAATGGAACCCAGGTGTGCACGTACCATGGTGTGTG
>VZQC01001442.1:3742634-3762780 GCA_009823505.1 Rhizomys pruinosus
GTGTGTGTGTGTGTGTGTGTGTGTGTGTGTGTGTGTGTATGTGTGACAACTTTTAGGAATTAGTTCTCATATTCTAACATTTTGTTTCCAGAGATCTAACTCAGGTTACAAGGATTGCATGGAAAGCTCTGAATCTGCTAAGCTATCTCATCAGTCCTAGTTATTGTTTTTGTGATAAGACCATGGCTAATCTAGTCCCCACTGTAATAGCAGGCTGACCTCAGACTTGCTATAATTCTTTTGTCTTAGCCTTCCAAATGCTGGGATTACAGGCATACACCCACACATCTGCCTGCTAATTCTATAGTTTTCTTTTGTCTTTGATACAGGATCTAATGCAGCCAGGATTGACCTTGAACTTGCAAAGTAGCTGAGGATGACCTTGAAATCCTGAATCTTTTGTCTCCACTTCCCAAAGTGCTAGGATTAAAGGTGTGAATAACCATGCCTAACTCTGCAATTCTATTTTAAATTTCTTTAGGTATTAATCTGCCAGCATAGCGGCACACACTGCCTCCCAGCACTCGGGAGGCAGAGGCAGGCAGATCTCTGTGAATTCACGGACAGCCTGGTCTACACAGAGAGTTCCAGGACAGCTGGGGCTGCAGGGAGACCCTGTCTCAAAAAGACCAAAATAGAAAGAAAGAAAGAAAAAAAGAAAGAAAGAAAGAAAAAAAGAAAGAGAGAAATTGTTTATATATGCTATGTCAGCAATATACAAAAACATTCTAACTTCTTTTATCTTATAAATATTTAAATATTTTTATTTTTATTTTATATATATGAATGTACTGCTTCCATGTATGTAAATGGATCATGTTATGCAATGACCATGGAGGTCCAGAAGAGGGCTTCGTGTACCCTAAAACTGGAGTTACAGACAGTTGTTAGCTGCCATGTGGGTGGGAATTGAACCCAGATCTTCTACAAGAACAGCCAGTACTTGGGCTGGAGAGATGTCCTAGCAGTTAAGAGCGCCGACTGCTCTTACAGAGGACCCGGGTTCGATCCCCAGCACCCATATGGCAGCTGAGAACCGTCTGAAACTCCAATTCCAGGAGAACTCCAGTTCCAGGGGAATCTGAAACCCTCTTCTGACCTCCGCGGCATTGCACGACATGGGTGCACAGACTTGCATGCAGACAGTACATTCATACACATACAGAAATAAATAAAAATTAAAAAAAAAGAACAGCCAGTACTTTTAACCACCAAGCCATCTCTCCAGCCCCTTATCTTTTTTTTTTTAAGATTGGGGGTCTCATGTAGCCCAGGCTGGCCTCAAGCTCGCTATGATCTCTGTGAGTTCAAGGCCAGCCTGGTCTACATAGTGAATTCCAGGTCAGCTGGGTTATGGGGAGACCATCTTAAAGAGGGGGAAAAAATGTGCACCACATGTGGGTAATGCCTGTGAAGGCCAGAAGAGGGCATCAGAGCACCTGAAACTGGAATTACAGACAGTTGTTAGCCACCACGTGGGTGCTGGGAACCAAGCCTAGGTCGTCTGGAAAAATAGCAGTGCTCTGAACCACTGAGCTATCTCTCCAGCCCCTAGAGCTTCACTCTTAATAAAATAAATACAAATTGAAATTACATTAAGATATTATTTTTCACTTAACATTAGCAAAGATCAAAAGATTAATAATCATCTTGGCAGTAGTAGTGGTGGGAATATTCTCTCATGGTGGTAGCATAACTAGAAATACTTAGGACCGTTGCAAAGGGCAATTTGGTGATATCTTCGAAACTACAAATGCATACACATTTTTGTCCTAACAATATCTTTCCTATTTGTATGTGTTGAAAATTATATATAGGGGAAAATCCATCACTCAGGAGGCAGAGAGAGACAGGATGCTGGGAGCTGGCCTTTCTGGACATAGGCCAGCTGGAATTGGCCAATTTTATGTTCAAAGAGAGACCCTCCCACTTCATAAATAAAGGGGAAAGCAATTGAGGAAGATACTTGATGTCAACTTTAGGTCTCAGTATGCTCATACAAATGTCCATGTGTTGCTGGGCTGGTGGCACACACCTTTAATCCCAGCACTTGGGAGGCAGAGGCAGGTGGATCTCCATGAGTTCAAAGCCAGCCTGGTCTACATAGTGAGTTCCATGCCAGCTGGGACTAAAAGGAGACCCTGTCTCAAAAAAGACCAAACAAAACAAAAAACAAATGTCCACATGCACTTGTACACATGTATGAACAGGAATATACAAATGTAAATACACACCACACACACATACATACCACCCCAGCGGGGCGTGGTAGCACACGCCTTTAATCCCAGCACTCAGGAGGCAGAGGTAGGTGGATCTCTGTGGGTTCAAGGCCAGCCTGGTCTACAGAGCGAGCTCCAGGACACCTGGTACTAAAAGGGAGACCCTGTCTCAAAAATAACAAAAAAAAAAAAAAAAGATAAAACACATACACACCTCCCCTAAAAAAGAAAAAACTGAGCTGAGTGTGGTGGTTCATGTTTATAATCCCAGCACTTGGGAGCACTTGGGAGGCAGGGGCAGGCAAATCTCTGTGAGATTGAGGCCATCCTATTCTACATAGCAAGTTTCAAGTCAGCTGTGGCTATAAGGAGACTCTGTCTCAGAAAAGCAAGAGAGAGAGAAAGAGAGAGAGACAGAGACTGAGACAGAGACAGACAGAGACAGAGAGAGAGAGAGAGACAGAGAGAGAGAGAGAAGAGAGATTTATCATTCCTATGTGCTGAGAACACTTAGACTCCTGGATATTTTGAAAAACATCATAAATTATTGTACCGTTACCCTAGTGTGATATAAAACACAAGAACTAAATCTTTTGTTGTTATTTGTTGTTACTGTTACTGCAGTACCGGGCATTGAACCTAGGTCCTTATATTTGCTAAGCAAATGGTCTATTATTGTGCTGTATCTCTAGACTTCCCACTGTAGTCCACACTGTCCTGAAACTCCCTACATAACCCAGACTGGCCTCAAACTCACTCCATTCCTCCTGCCTCAGACAGTCCAAAGTTGAGATTACAGTATGAACTAACAAAGTCAGAAGAGGGCATCTGATCCCCTGGAACTGGAGTTATGGGCAGGATGGTTGTTAGCTGGGATTCAAACCCTGGTCCTCTGCAAGAGTAGTCAGAGCTCTTAAGTGCTGAGCCATCTCTCCAGCCCTCAAAAGTTTTGTGTGTGTGTGTGTGTGTGTGTGTGTGTGTGTGTGTGTGTGTGTTTGTGTTTTGTTTTGTTTTGGTCTTTTTGAGACAGGGTCTCCCTGTAGCCCCAGCTAGCCTGAAACTCGCTCTGTAGACCAGGCTGGGCTTGAATTCTTAAAGATGTGTGCGCCTCTGCCTCCCGAGTGTTGGGATTAAAGGTGTGTGTCATCATGCCTGGCTTTATTATTTTTATCTATGTATGTGAGTGTTTGCCTGTATGTAAGTGCACCCATGCCATGCAATGCTCATGGAAGACTCTTCTGTGTTGAATCCTCTGGAACTGGAGTTATGGATGGTTGTTAGCCACTACATAGGTGCTGGGAATGGAACCTGGGTCCTCTGGAAGAGTAGCCAATGCTCTTAACTGCTGAGCCATGTTCCCAGCCCCTCCAGTCCTATTTAAGTGCTTTTCCATTGAGCTACATCT
The DNA here is from genome assembly GCA_009823505.1 of Rhizomys pruinosus. Taxonomy (NCBI): domain Eukaryota; kingdom Metazoa; phylum Chordata; class Mammalia; order Rodentia; family Spalacidae; genus Rhizomys; species Rhizomys pruinosus. The sequence continues at coordinate 3,746,262 of VZQC01001442.1, forward strand.
CCAGACCCCTACTTTTTTTTCAAACAGAGTCCCACTTTGTAGCTATGGCTAGCCTCCAACTCACAAAGGTCTATCTGCTTCTGCCTTCTTGTTGTTGGTTTTTTTTGGGTTTTTTTTTTTTTGGTCTTTTTGAGACAGGGTCTCCCTGTAGCCCCAGCTGTCCTGAAACTCACTATGTAGACCAGGCTGGCTTTGAACTCACAAAGATCCACCTGCCTCTGCCTCCAAAGTGCTGGGATTAAAGGCATGGGCCACTACTCCTAGCCTCTTTTTTTATTTTTTATTTTTTGTATATCTATGAATGTACTGTCTGCATGTAGGTTGGTGCACTCATGTCATGCAGTGCCTCGGAGGTCAGAAGAAGGCATTGGATTCCCCTGGAACTGGAGTTAAAGATGGTTCTCAGCCACCATGTGGGTGCTGGGGATTGAACCCGGGTCCTCTGCAAGAGCAGTCAGCCCTCTTAACCACTAGGCCATCTCTCCAGCCCTGCTTCTTTTTTTTTAATAAAATATTTTTATTGTTTTGTGTGTTTCATACATCATTTCTCAGTCCAATTTAGACACACTCCCTTTTCCATGCCCCCCCACCCCACCCCAGTTCAGCATTCTGCCATACATGTCTTGCATCTTTTTCTCAGTCTTTTTATTTTTTTTTAAGCCCCTTGCCCCCACCCTTGAAGCTGGGCATGGTGGCAAACACCTTTTTTTGTGTGTGTAAGAGTGCAGATATGCATGTAGGTAGGTGCACCCATGTTGTGCAATGCTGTGGAGATCAGAAGAGGGTGTCGGATTCCCCTGGAACTGGAGTCAAAGATGGTTCTTAGCCAGCATGTGGGTGCTAGGAATCGAACCTGGGTCCTCTGCAAGAGGACCGCTGAGCCATCTCTCCAGCCCCTTTCTAGAGCTTTTTAAAAAGTTTTTCTTTGCAGCTGGGTGGGGTGGTGCACGCCTTTAATCCTAGCACTTGGGAGGGAGAGGCAGAGGTAGGCGGATCTTTGTGAGTTCAAGGCCAGCCTGGTCTACAGAGTGAGTTCCAGGACAGCTGAGGCTACAGGGAGACCCTGTCTCGAAAAGACAAAAAAAAAAAAAACAAAGTATAAGGTTACAAAATCAATTTTGACTTTATATATGGTTCTCAAATTTTAATACAGTTCAACTTAATAGCATGATATTTTCAGACATTCTTTTTTTAAAAAAAATAAGGAAAGAAAGAGGGGCTAGAGATTTGGCTCAGCAGTTAAGAGCACTGTCCTATCTCTTGTCACGGTTGGATTACCTTGTTGCCAGAGGACCCTCAGGTCAATTACCAATCCCCCCACCCGTGGTGGCTTAGCAACTGCTTTAAACATCCACTTTCAGGGTAAGTTCTGACACCCTCTGTCTGACCTCAGGAACATGCACCCAACACGCTTCAAAGGTCACACCCGGGTCTGCACTTACATAGTTCAGGGCATACACACATACAACAAAAAATAAAATAATAAAATTATTTAAAAATAAATAAATTGTTCTCCAATGACAAAATATTTGCATCGGCTCTTCATTCGATTGGATTGAAGCTAATACTTTACAGGTTACTCTTAAGTATATTATCCAGCTTAGCAATAATAAAATTCTCAAAAGATAGGGATATATGAAGATGACATACCCAATTAGAGGGATTTCTAGTACTTTATTTCCTACTGAAATAAGTGATCAATAGAGGGTTTTCTTTCTATTGGGATGATATCCACCCATTGCTGTCATCTGTAGAAGGCCAGAAGAAGCAAGTTCCTTTATCCATGCATCGCTCAAAACCATGTTTGACTTCATTGCGGAAAAATCAATACCAATATGTAGTCCTTATAAGTAGACACAATGTGATATTCTTCACTTAAGGAGTGTGCAATTAAAGCATAGTCTCTTCCTCCTTAAACCATTAAACAAAACTTTTAGAGAGTTTAAAAACATGTAAAAAAGTTACAGATTATGGAAGGGGAATGATGGTTAGAGGGCTGCACTAATATTCCTACTTTAGTATCTAGTCCTACCCACCACTTGAGCTATGCTCACACAATGTTTGGAAATATGACACCATCGCCGTAATTCTTCCTATTAATAATATTCCTCAAGAAATTTCCTCCCTTTCTCCCTCCCTCCTTCCCTCTTCCGCTTCTCTCGCTCCTCTTCATCCCTGCTCCTCTTCTCAGGCTAATCTCATCTTTCTTCCTCAACTGACTCACTGTGATAAATGGCGACCGAAGAGTACGCCCTCTGCTATCTCAAGTGACGCGTCGGAAACCCTGCGAAGAAAGAAGGAGAAGAGAACCGTCCCTTCTTTTGTGTGATCTGAAAACTCCAATTCCAGGGGAACTTTAGTTCCAGGGGATAAGGTTCCAAGGGAATCCGAACCCTCTTTGACCTCCGCATGGCCTTGCACGACACGGGTGCACCAAAACCTCTACATGCAGACAGTAGACATTCAATACACATCACAGATAATCAAATAAAAAAAATTTAAAAAAGAAAATATACATAAGTTAAAAATGTTGCCTGAATCACTAAAAAAGAAGAAAACGAAAAAAAAAAAAAAAAAAAATTTTTTTTTAAACAAAAAAAAATTTTTTTTTNAGTTTTCTTGCCAGAGGTTGCTTCTGCCTTCTATGTGCTAGGATTTAAGATGTGTGCTACTGGCGGCTGGGGAGATGGCCTAGCGGGTTAAGAGCGCCGACTGCTTTGAGGAGGACCCGGTTCGATCCCCACGCACCCCACATGGCGGGCCGAGACCGTCTGAAACTCCAGTTCCAGGAGAACTCCCGGCTCCAGGGGAATCCGAGACCCTCTTTGACCTCCGCGGCCTTGCACGACACGGGTGCACCAAAACTTGCATGCAGACAGTACATTATACACATACAGAAAATAAAATCAATAATAAAAAAAAGACTTAAAATCAGAAAATATAGCCATTTTAAGTAGAAGAATCATTGCCCTGAATCAACTTAAAAAAAAAAAAAAAAAAAGAAAAAAAAAAAAAAAAAGATGTTGCTTACCTAAGCCGGCGGGGCTGGGTGTGGTGGCCGCATGCCTTTAATCCTAGCAACTTGGAGGCAGAGGAGGCGGAATCTTTGTGGTCAAGGCCAGCCTGGTCTACAGAGCGAGTTCCAGGACAGCTGGGGCTTACAGGGAAGACCCTGTCTCGAAAAGACCAAAACAAAAAAGATTCTGTGGCCTACTAGGACACGGGTGCACAAAAACCTACACACAGACAGACATTACATTCATACGCATACAAAACAAAATAAAATTTGGGGCTGGAGAGATAGTTAGTGTTAAGAGTGCCGATGCTCTTGCAGAGGACCTGGGTTTGATCCCCAAGCACCCTCCATGGGGCTAAGAACCGTCTGTAACTCCAATTCAGTTCCAGGAGAACTCCAACTCCAGTTCCAGGGGAATCTGAGACACTCTTCTGACTTCTGCGGGCTTGCATGACACAGGTGCAGAAACCTACATGCCAGACAGTACATTCATTACCACATACAAAAAAATTAAATAAAATTAAAAACATAATAAAATTTACAAAATTCAAATAATAAGATGTGTGTGTGTTACTATGCCTGGCTCCGGTTCTTCTTTTAATTGTGTCATTGGATCCAGGCTTGGTGGTGTGCCTTTAATCCCAGCATCAAGAGGGCAGAGGGCAGGTGGATGTTGTGCGCCAGGGGCCCGCCTGATCTCCATAGTGAGTTCCAGAAACCAGCTCGGACTACAGTGTAGCCCCTGTCTCAAAAGACCAAAAAACACAAGAATATGTCATTGGAGATTTGTACCACTCTGTATAGATTCAGAGAAATTCCTTCTTTCTGTGTGTGCATGTGTATATATGGTGAATATGATGTGAATGTATGCATGAGAGTGTGTTACACGCAGAGGCAAGACATCATCATTTAGCATCTTCTTTAATCTCTCATTTTATTTGATATTTCACTTTTTTTACTAAAAAATTTTAAAAGATTTATTTGTTTTATATATATATATGAATGTTTTGCCTGAATGTAGGTTCGTATACTACATATGTTCCTGATGCCCAAGAAGGACAGACGAGGGCACTGGATTATCTGGAACTCAAGTTACAGACCATTATGAGCTGCCAGGCCCATGGCAAGCAACAAGTGCTCTTAGTGCTATGCCATATCTCCAGCTCCTGTTTTATTGGTTTTTCTTTTTTTTTTATTTTTATTAATTTTATTTATTTCTGATTAGCTATATGAAGTCACTGTCTGCATGAAGTCTGCTGTCCCATGCGTGCAATGCCGCGGAGGTCAGAAGAGGGTGTCGGACTTCCCCTGGACTGTAGTTCTCCTGGAAGGAGTTTCAAGACGGCTCTCGCCGCCATGTGGTGCTGGGGATCCGAACCCCGCTCCTCTGCAAGAGTGTCGGCGCTCCTAACCGCTAGGCGCTCTCTCCAGCCCTTTTTTTTTTTTGGTCTTTCAAGACAGGGTCTCCCTGTGGCCCCCTCGCTGTCCTGGAACTCACTCTGGTAGACCCGGCTGCGGGCCTTGACACTCACAGCGGATATCCTGTTTGCCTTCCGAGGTGCTGGGATTCTCGGTGTTTAGTTTACCCTGCTGGGACTTAAGGAATTTCCTTCCTGACATAGAAGGACCTTCCCACTCACAATAGCCTCAAAAATAATAAAAATACTGGAACAACCCTAACCACATTTACCACAGATCTCTAGAACAAAAAATTTTAAAGTCCTGAGAAGGAGATTGAAAAATGACATCAAAAGATGGAAAGGGACCCTTTTCTATGCTCATGAATTGGGAAAACATTTAATATAGTAAAAATGTCCATTTTACCCCAAATTGATTATACAAGATTCAATGCAATCCCAATCAACACCCCCAAGAGCTTCTTCATATAGATTGGGGGCAAAAAGCAAAAATCCTTAAATTCATATAGAAAAACAAAACGGACCATGGACACAGTAAAACCAAACCCTGAGTGAAAAATGCCAATACAGGGGGAGGATTGCTTCTACCCAGACTTCAAAGCTCTATTATCGGGCCATAGTCAAAAAGACAGCCTTGGTCCTGGCACAAAAACAGACCCATTGACCAATGGAGAAAATTGAAAGATCCACCACCAAAATCCAAAACTTGAGCTCATACAATTTCAGGCCACCTCATATTTGACAAAGGTGCCAAAAAAACCCTCAATGGAGGAAAGATACCATCTTCAGCAAATGGTGTGGCAAAACAGGATCACCATTTGAGAAAGAGAAAAAAAATTAAATCCTTAACCTCTCGCCCCTGTACAAATATCAAACTCCCACGTGGATCAAAATCCCTCACACGTGACACCCCTAAACCTGAAGGTGACAGAAGAAAAAAGTTGGCAAAACCTACAAGACATACGGATGTAGGAAAAGGCCTTTCTAGATCAGCAGCAGCTTCACAGGAAAAATAAGGTCAACGGCTGACAAATAGGACCTCATAAAACTCAAACGCTTCTGTACAGTGAAAGAAACAACAAGGAAGGAAAAACCCACAGAGGGGAGGAAATCTTCACCCAGTGATGATTTCCACCTGACAGAGCCATTCACATCAAGAATATACCATACTACTCAAAAAACTGAGAAGAAAACAAATGTACCACTCAAAGATGGAGTAAAGATCTGCATGGGAGGGACTTCAGCAGTGAAGAAGTAAAAAGATGGCTGAGAAACATCTTAAAAAAAGCGGTTCAACATCAGGGCTGGAGGATGGCTCCAGAGTTAGGCACGCATTGCTGCTGTTGCAGAGGACCGGTTTGATTCCCAGCACCCACGTGGTGGTAAGAACCATCTTTAACTCTGGATTTCCAGGGGAATCCGACAGCCGCTTCTGACCTCTGCAGAATTTATGATGCAGATTGCACCAACCCCCACATTCAGACAGTACATTCATACATATAAAAATTTTTAAAAAGGGGGCTGCTGGAGAGATACCTAGCGGTGAAGAGCATCGACCGCTCTTACAGATGACCCCGGGTTCCAATCCCCAGCACCCCCTGGTGGCTGAGAACCGTTCGGGCTGAAAACTCACAATATTCCATGAGGAGAACTAGTCCAGGTAGTTCAAGGGGAATCCCGACACCCCTTCTTGACCTCACGATGGCACTTGGCAACGACACGGGTTTGCACAACCCTAGCATGCAGACTAGGACATTCCACATAGACAGAAAGAAAGTAAAATTAAAAGAAAAAAAGAAAATTGAAAAACGTGCCACGATGAGGAGGCAACGAAAAAAAAAAAAAAATTTTTTTAAAAAAAAAAATTTTTTTTGTTAAAAAAGGGTTATAAAAACAATAGTGTTCACGACATACATAATTACAGGTGTAATGCAAAATAAAACCACGCTAAGGTTCACTCCAATAAGACTGCTAGGTCAAGAAAACAAAAGACACATCAATGCTTGGAGAGGTTTGGGGGGAAAGGGAAACACTCATCCACTGCTGGGTGGGAATAAAACTTTTTAAAAATTTTATTTTAATTTTATTTTTATTTATTTATTTTTTTTGTATGTGTATGAAGTACTTTGTGTAATGCAATGCCGCCAGAGGTCAGAAGAAGGCGTTGTATTATTCCCCTGGAACTGGATTACAGCGCGTTCTCAACCACCCATTTGGTTGCTGGGGATCGAACCAGGTACTCTGCAAGAGCCAGTTGGCGCTCTTAACCAACTAGTCATCTCTCCAGCCCTCCGGAATGGTAAAACTTTTTACAAACCCATCATGGAAAGCAGTGTGGAGAACCCTACAACCCACCAACCCCTCACCACAGATCAAAATGAGGCCTTACCACCTGACTAGTCATACCTCATGGGGTATATACCCCCACGATCTTCCTACCTGCAATAATATAATTACTTGCACATCTCTGTTTATTGCAACTCTCTTCACAACTAGGTGGATGCAGAGAGAGAGGCTGGAGATTGGTTAAAACGGTTAAAAAAGGGTATAAAAAAAGTGTTCAACATCATTAATAATTAAGGTAATGCAAAATAAAACCACGCTAAGGTATCACTCCAATAAGACTGGCTAAGGTCAAGAAAACAAAAGACACCAAATGCTGGAGAGGTTGTGGGGAAAGGGGAACACTCATCCACTGCTGGTGGGAATATAAACTTTTTAAAAATTTTTATTTATTTATATTTTTATTTATTTATTTATTTTTGTATGTGTATGAATGTACTTTTGGCATGCAGCCGCAGAGGTCAGAAGAGGGTGTCAGATGCCCCTGGAACTGGAGTTACAGATGGTTCTCAACCACCATGTGGGTGCTGTGGATCGAACCCAGGTCCTCTGCAAGAGCAGTTGGCGCTCTTAACCACTAGGTCATCTCTCCAGCCCTGGGAATGTAAACTTTTACAACCATCATGGAAAGCAGTGTGGAGAACCCTTAAAAGACTCAAAATGAGCCTACCACCTGACCTAGTCATACCACTCCTGGGTATATACCCACAAGATTCTTCCTACTGCAAATATACTTGCACATCCATGTTTATTGTAGCTCTCTTCACAATAGTGAAGAGCTGGAACCAACCCAAATGCCCCTCAACTGATGAGTGGATGACAAAAATGTGGTACATCTACACAATGGAGTATTATTCAGAGGTAAAGAAAGATGACATTATGAACTTTGCAAGTAAATGGAGGAACTTGAAGTCATTATGCTAAGTGAAGTAACACAGTCCCAAAAAAACAAGGGGCAAATGGTTTCCCTCATTTGTGAATGCTAACATCAAATCCCCAGATGAAAGGCAAGCTGAACAACATTGTTACATTTCTATTTATCTGAAAGCAAGTATGTTGTTATGATGTAAATCTCTTAAGGCTCTAGAATCAATCCACTACTTACTTTCAGACTCTGTAATTACTGTATATGAGAGGAAAGTATGTATTCATATTTTAGAGTAATATAAAATTAAAAGAGAGGGCTGGAGAGATGGTTCAGAGTGCTCTTCCAGAGGACCCGAGTTCGATTCCCAGCACCCACATGGTGGCTGAGAACCATCTTTAACTCCAGTTCCAGGGGAATCTGACACCCTCTTCTGACCTCTGAGGCATTGCACAACACGGGTGCACAAACCTACATGTAGACAGCACATTCATACACATAAAAAATAAATAAAGTTGCTGGGCGTGATGGCGCACGCCTTTAATCCCAGCACTCAGGAGGCAGAGGCAGGCGGATCTTTGTGAGTTCAAGGCCAGCTTGGTCTACAGAGAGTTCCAGGACAGCTGGGGCTACAGGGAAACCCTGTCTCGAAAATACCAAAAATAAAATAAATAAATATAAATAAATAAATAAATAAATAAAGTTAAAAAAATAAAATTAAATTAAAGGGGTAAAATGTGAATTCATAAACAACAAAAAATACTGAGAGAAAGATGCAGGAGAGTTATGGCAAAGTGCATGATCTGGGGTGGGCGGGGGGAGGGAAAGGGGGCTATGTCTAAATTGAACTGAGAAATGATGCCTGAAATACACGAAACATCAATAAAACATTATAAAAAAAAGAATTTCCTTCCTTTAATCCCAATACTCAGGAGGCAGAGGCAGGTGTATCTCTGTGAGTTCAAGGCCAGCCTGGTCTATGTAGTGAGTTCCAGGACAGCTGGGACAATAAAGACCAAAAAAAAAAAAAAAGAATTTCCTTTTGTTAATGAAACAGTAGGGCTGGAGAGATGGCTCAGGGGTTAAGAGTGCCGACTGCTCTTGCAGAGGACCGGGGTTCGATCCCCAGCACCCACATGGTGGCTGAAAACCGTCTTTAACTCCAGTTCCAGGGGAATCTGACGCCCTCTTCTAACCTCCGCAGCTTTGCAGGACACAGGTGCACAAACCTACATGCATGCAGTACATTCATACACATAAAAAATAAATAAAATTTTTAAATGAAAAAAAATTTGCAAAAGAGCACCAACTGCTCTTGCAGAGGACCAGGGTTCAATTCGAAGCACCCACATGGCGGGTAAGAACTGTCTTTAACTCCAGTTCCAGGGGAATCCGACGCCCTCTTCTGACCTCTGCAGCATTGCACAACACGGGTGCACAAACCTACATGCAGACAGTACACTCAATACACATAAAAAAAAAATAAACAGGGGGCTGGAGAGATGGCCTAGCAGTGAAGAGCACCGACTGCTCTTGCAGAGGACCCGGGTTCGATCCCCAGCACCCACATATCATGGCGGCTTTGAGAACCGATCTGTAACTCCAGATTCCAGGAAAGAACTCCAGTTCCAGGGGAAAATCCAACACACTCTTCTTTCTGACTACCCGCGGGCATTGCACGGACACTGGGAGTCACAAAACTAAGCATGCAGACAATACTCATATATAATAATAAATTAATAAAATAAAAAAAATAAATAAACCCCCAGTTTAAATGTTTATGAACAAGTTTACATTATTCCAGTTTCCAGATCAGAGAGACATGTTGATAAGGTTAAACTCAAAGGTCACTCCCATTTTGGCTTTAAGCAAGCATGTTCCATTGAAATTTTTTAAATTGTGTTTATTTTATGTGTATGAGTGTATTGCCTTCGTGTGTGTAAGTGCACCTGTGTCAGGTAGTACTGGTAGAGGTCAGAAGAGGGTGTCAGATCTCCTGGAACCGGAGTTACAGATAGTTGACAGCTATCTTGTGGGTGCTGGTAATTGAACCTGGGTCCTCTGTAAGAGCAGTCAGTGATCTTAACCATTGATTGAGCCATCTTTCCAGCCCCCCATTTAATTTCTTTCCTTTTTTTTTTTTATTTTTTTTTTTTTTTCTTTGTATGTGTGTGTTGTCTTTTTTGAGACAGGTCTCCCTGTGTAGCACCCAGCTGTTCTGGAACTACTATGTAGACCAGGCGGCCTTTGAATTCACAAGGATCTACCTGCCTCTGCCTTCCCGAGTGCTGGGATTAAAGGCCTCGGCACCTGGCCCCATTTAATTTCTTTTTTAAAAATAATTTTATTTATTCTTGTTTTGTTTTGATTTGTTTTTGGTCTTTTTGAGAGACAGCGTTTCCCTGTATCCCCAGCGTGCTGGAACTCACCCTGTAGGACCAGGCTGGCCTTACTTCACAAAGATCTGCCTGCTTCTGGACTAAAGTTGCTTTTAGGGGTGGGATTTTTTTAAAGGCCGGTGCACCACCACGGCCTGGCCCCCAGCTATTTATTCTTAGATTTATGAATGTGTACTGTCTGCATGCAGTCTGTGCACCCATGTCTTGCAAAGCCGCGGAGGTCAGAAGAGGGGCATCGGATTTCCCCTGGAACTTGGGTTAAAGACGGTTCTCGACGGCCGCCATGTGGGTGCTGGGGAATCGAACCCCGGTCCTCTGCACAAGCAAGAAGCAGTTGGTTGCTCATTTAACCGCCTACTTCTCTCCAGCCCCAATTTTTTTTATTTTTTAAATTAATTAATTTTTATGTGTATGAATGTACCTGTCTGCATGCAAGTTTGAACCTGTTGGTGTGTTGTGCAATGCTTGTGAAGGTCAGAGAGGGTGTTGGATTCCCCTGGAAACTGGAATTAAAGATGGTTCTCGGGGCCTCGTGGTGCTGGGGATTCGAACCCGGGGGTCCTTTGCAATGAGCAGTCGGCACTTTAACCATTAGGCCATCTCTCCAGCCCCATTTATTTATTTCTTATTTTTTTACTTTTTTTTTATTTATTTTATTTTATTTTTTTCCCATTTTAATTTCTTAAACACTTTTTTACTCAAAAAAAAACCAGAAATTACTGTCTGTCTCTGTAGGCGTTTTTACTTACCACTGGCTGGTTTGTCCACCATTTGTGGTTGAAGAATTCCCTTGTTTGTACTTTTCTGGGGTAAGCAGGAAATGTAATATTAGAGACATATCACTGCCGGTAAAGGTTTTGACTTTAATGGTTGTTCTTGGTTTGAAAACTTTTTCTATGTCCTTAATATGGTAATAATTATTATTGGTGGCTTTATGCCAACGTGAATCCTGGGTGGCATTATTGTGATGTCTGTCCCCACTTGGAAGATTGGTTTTTCTTGGTGTCTATTTTAGACTAGGCCACTCCCCCAGGTTACAAAGAAACTTTTGTAATAAATTTTTTTTATTTTTCCTTTATGTTTCTATTTTCTATTTTTATTCCCCTTTAGTCTTTTCGAGACAGAGGGTCTCCTTGTAGGCCCCANGCTCAGGCTGGACTAGGAATTCTTTTTTTTTAATTTATTTTATTATTTTTTTAGGTGTATGAGTGTACTGTCTGCATGTAGGTTGGTGCACCCGTGTTGTGCAGTGCCGTGGAGGTCAGAAGAGGGTGTCGGATTCCCCTGGAACTGGAGTTAAAGACGGTTATTAGCCGTCATGTGGGTACTGGGAATCAAACCTGGGTCCTCTGCAAGAGCAGTGGGTGCTCTTAACCACTGAGCCATCTCTCCAGCCCCTGGACTAGGAATTCTAAATCTTTCTGTCTCCGTTTTCCAAATGCTGCGATTACAGCCATGTGCCACCATACGCCAGATAAGGACTTTTTTTTCTTAGCCTTTTCTTTTAATATCTTATTTATTATTTTTATTTCAGTGTATGAGTGTATTTCCTGCTTGTGTAAGTGCACCCATGTTGTGCAGTTCCTGTGGAGCTCAGAAGAAGGTGTTGGATTTCCCTGGAATTGGATTTATGGATGGTTGTTAGCCACTGTGTGGGTGTTGGGAACCAAACCCAGATCCTCTGAAAGAACAGCCAGTGCTCTTAACCACTGAGCAATCTCCATTTCATTATTTTATTTTATTTTACTTTGTTCTTTTTGAGTCAGGGTTTCCCTGTATTCCTGGCTGGCCTGGAATTTGCTATGTTGACCAGGCTGTCCTTGAATTCAGGGATTCACCTGCCTCTGCCTCCTGAGTCCTGGGATTCAAGTTGTGTACCCCAACCCTTGGGTAACATTTAATTTTTTTTTAAGACACGATGTACTTATATAAACAAGGGTGGTCTAGAATGTTCAGTGATTCTTCTCCCGCTGCCTCCTGAGTGTTGGGATTACAGGCATGAGCCATCACATCTGGCCAGGACTCACCTTTAATTTTGGAAAAGCTTCCAGACTGAATGTGGTGGTGGGTGCCTTTAGTCCCAGCACTTGGGAGGCAGAGGTAGGTGGATCTCTGAGTTCAAGGCCAGCCTGGTCTACATAAAACAAAAAAAACACCCAGCATTCAGGAGGCAGAGGCAGGCTGATCTCTGGAAGTTCAAGGCCAGCCTGGCGTACATAGAGAGTTCCAGGCCAGCTGGAAGTACAGGGAGACCATGTCTCAGAAAGACCGAGAAAAAAAAAAAAAAGGAAAGAAAGAGAGAAAGAAAGAAAGAGAGAAAGAAAGAAAGAAAGAAAGAAAGAAAGAAAGAAAGAAAGAAAGAAAGAAAAATACAGAGAAACGTTTCCTTGACTCTCTTTACTTTTCTAGCTGGGAAGGGCTAAACAGCCCGAGTCATCCCTTGTTCCCAACCATGACTGTGGGTTTACTTTTCTAGCTGGGAAGGGCTAAACAGCCCCAGAGTCATCCCTTGTTCCCAACCATGACTGTGGGTGAAGCCCTTTTGAGCTCTTTGGGGGCACATTCCGTTTTGTGAAGCCACTGCCAAAATTGCAGCAGCAGTCATTCCTGCCTCCCACTCCACTGCACAGCTGGAGATCTGCATTGCTGAGAACAGCAGCAAAAAGAGGTGCCCCATCACTTGCTGGAGGTTTCTGTGTTGATAGAACTAGCAGGCAGGGCTGGAGAGATGGCTCAGCAGTTAAGAGCAGTGACTGCTGTTGCAGAGGACCTGGGTTTGATTCCCAACACCCACCTGGTGGCTAAGTACTGTCTTAGGATGGGCATGGTTGCCCATGCCTTTAATCCCAGCACTCAGGAGGCAGAGGCAGGCAGATCTCTGTGAGTTCAAGGCCAGCCTGGTCTACAGAGCGAGCTCCAGGTCAGCTGGAAGTAAAGGTAGACCCTGTCTCTAAATAAATAAGTAAATAAATAAATATAAAAAATAAAAACTTTATTATTATTTATTTATTTGTATGAATGTACTGTATGCATGTAGGTCTGTGCACCTGTGTCATGCAATGCCGTGGAGGTCAGAAGTGGGTGTCGGATTCCCCTGGAACTGGAGTTCTCCTGGAATTGGAGTTACAGACGGTTCTCAGCCGCCATGTGGGCACTGGGGATTGAACCCGGGTCCTCTGCAAGAGCAGTTGGTGCTCTTAACCACTAGGCCACCTCTCCAGCCCATAAATAAAACACTTAAAAAAAAAAAAAAAAAAGAAATAGCAGGCCCTGAAGACGGGTGAGGGGATCTGGACCAAATGAAGAGAGGGGATCACTTCCAAGGGAAACGAGCTGGGGATAGCATTTCATTCATTCATCTAACAGTTTCTAACTGCCTACAATACCCTAGGCACTGTCCTAAGGTCTGAAGATGCATCAGTGAACAACCCAAAACTCCTGCTTTACTAGAACAGAATGGCTGTGACAACAGCATTAATAATGCTTTTTTCCCTAGTGTTTACTATAGAATCAACTCTAAACAATAATCATGGGCATTTGATACTATTATTACCCTATTTTACAGATGGAGACAGGGAGACACAGCTGTGTGATTACACAGTTATAACACAGTCCCCTATCATCCCTGCTAAGACTTAACCTCACTACCTCTCAGCCTCTTTTGAAAAGGATACCAGATTTGGCAGGCACATTTTTGTAAGAAAAGTTCAAATACAGATAAAGGTTTCATTCTTCTTTTTACCTGTAGCACTCTGTACCCCAGGACCGGTTCTCTTTAAGTCTTGTATATGTTTTAGGGTTGCTTAGGATTTAACTCCAGGGCCTTTTGCATGCTAGGCAAATGCTCTAACACTGAGCTATCCTATCAGCCACATAACATATTGCCTCCATCTGCCCCAGGGAAGTTCTCATGTAGCCCAGGGTGGCCTCAAATTGAATATGTACCCAGGGCTAGCTTTGAATTCCCAATCCTGCCTCTGCTTTCCATAATGCATAAATTTTCTTTGGTATCTATCTATCTATCTATCTATCTATCATCTATCTATAATCTATCTATCTCTATCACCTATCTATCTACCTATCATCTATGTATCATCTATCTATCTACTATCTATCTATCTATCTATCTATCTATCTATCTATCTATCTATCATCTATCTATATTTTTGAGACAGGATCTCCCTTGGCCTTTGTTGGCCTGGAACACTCTATGGTGACCCTGGCCTTGAATTTACAGGGATCCACCTACCTCTGCATCTGGAGTTCTGGGATCAATGGTGTACATCACCATGCTTGGATTACATTACTCAAATTAAAAAAATATATTACTTTCATTTTATTTTTATGTGTATGAGTGTATTGTCTGCATGTGTGTACATGCACCTGTGTCATGCAATGTCCAAGGAAGTTAGAAGAGGCAGTCAGTTCCCCTGGAACTGAAGTTATAGGTGGTTGTTAGCTGCCGTGTGAGTGCTGGGAACCGAACTCAGGTCCTCTGCAAGAGCAGCCAATGCTCGTAACTGCTGAGCCGTATCTTCAGCCCATGACTTAAAATTTTAAACATCACATTTATGTATATATTTTATGTGTGGGTATGTGTGAGTTTTCATGTACCATGGTGCACCTATAGAGGTCAGAGACCAACTCTGTGGAGTTGAACCACCTTTATGTGGGCTTCTAGATTTGAACTTAGGCTGACTCTTGCATGGGTGGTACACTGACTCACTTGCAGCCTCGGCCTCATATCTGAATTTATTATGTAGCTGAAGATGACCTTGAACTCCTGATCCCCCTCTCTTTACCTCCTATGTGGATTGCAGTCCTGCCCTACCCCATCCAGCCTAACATTATGTCTTGAAGACAGTTCATCACCGCACTATCAGCTTTCTAGCTGTTTGCAATAGTGATACAATGCATGGATGTGTCCATAATTTCCAGAACACTAGGCAGTGACACCCATGTTGCTTGGTTTTCTGATACGACAAACAATGCTGCCATTCACAACTTTGGAAAAGTTCTGCTAAGAGGAGTTGGAAAAGGTTCTTCCAGAAGAAGCCGCCTGAGGAAAACAGGGAAAACAACTACTAAATGTATGGGGGGGAGGGAGGGGGAAGGAAAAGGGCAGAGGGAGAGGGAAGAAGAGGGGAGAGGGAGGAAGAGGGAAGGAGAAGGAGAATGAAGGAAGAAGAGGGAAGAAGGAGAGGCAGGGGGAGAAGAAAGAACAAATCTGCTGAGCGTGGTGGCGCATGTATATAATCCTAGCACTCCGGAGACTGAGGAAGGAGGGAGTCTGAGGCCAGACCCTGTCTCAAAGAAGTCCTTTAAAATTTACACCTTATACTTACCTGGCAGGGGAGATACCATGATCACGAAGGTGGTTTTCCCAGGGCGAGGCTTATCCATTGCACTCCGGATGTGCTGACCCCTGCGATTTCCCCAAATGTGGGAAACTCGACTGCATAATTTGTGGTAGTGGGGGACTGCGTCCGCGCTCTCCCCTGTAAAAAAAAATAAATAAATAAAATAAAATAAAATAAAATAAAATAAAATTTACACCTTAACCTGGTACTAGGAGTCTCAGAAAAGGCCTGTGTCATTAAACGGTCGGGACCCCTCTGGGAATCACAGTACTGGCGGTCCATGGCGCTCTCCCTGACAATCAGTGTGGGACACAGCACCGGGAGTAGGAGCCCAAACTCCATTTCCCAGGATGCACCACGCTGGACGCGCAGCCGCGTTAAAGAGCTGTCTCCGTGAGCGCCGGTTGGCAGCAGGTAAGTGGGTCGGCCGGGTCTCCAGCCCAATGCTGGTTTGGGCCCCTAGTCCAGCAGTCCTGCTGTCCCGGCGTCCTCATACGGTAGGGTTTCCTGGAGCTCTGCTGCAGCCATAGGCGCCGGGCTACGTGTGCCACAGAGAACTTCTGCCTGTTGCTTTTTCTGGGTCTGGGTCTTTCGGAGGGAGCCCTGGACCAGCCGGCACCCGGGACACTGAGTCGTTCTGCCTCAGTTTACCCTACCTGGGCTCCTCATTAGCATATTTGAAGAACATACCGTTTATGTAATTTGAAACATGATTTTACTCCCAATCAGCTTCTTTCTTCTTCCTCGTTTTCAGAAAGCGGCAAATTAGAGTTTTCCAGGAGAATGATTTTTTTTTAACCTTCAAACTTTTTCAGGTGCTGAAATGGCGCAGTCCATTTCTTCAGAGAGCTTATATGAGCAGGGCATGGTGGTCCAGGCCTATCCTGGGAGGTGGAGGTAGAAAATGGAGAGTTCAAGGCCAGCTTGGGTTACAATACTGAGATCTTGTCTCAAAAATATTTATGTGGCTGGGCGTGGTGGCGCACACTTTTTATCCCAGCACTCAAGAGACAGAGCCAGGCGTATTTCTGTGAGTTAAGACCATCCTGGTCTACATAGTGAGTTCCAGGCCAGCCCGGGCTACAGGGAAACCCTGTCACAAAAAGACCAAAAAAAAA
>VZQC01001442.1:3782529-3822563 GCA_009823505.1 Rhizomys pruinosus
TTTTTTTTTTTTTTTTTGGTCTTTTCGAGACAGGGTCTCCCTGTAGCCCCAGCTGTCCTGGAACTCACTCTGTAGACCAAGCTGGCCTTGAACTCACAAAGATCCACCTGCCTCTGCCTCCCAAGTGCTAGGATTAAAGGTGTGCGCCACCACGCCTAGCGAGCTCCATTCTTTGTAGATGGTTTCAAACCAAGCTAGAAGCAGAACCTGAGAAAAATCTGACATTCAGGGAAGCATATGGAGCCTGAATCTGTGGAGTGGATAGACTTGAAATTCAGTATCTTGTCTTGAGCCAGAAAGCTTCCAGATATGAGCAGTTAGGAAGAGATGCAGAACATTCTCAGAGGATGCTTCCAGAATGCACAAGGATGGGAATGTTGGGAAAGGGTCTGGAACTGGGTTTGGCAGATGATCTGAAAGTTGATGGGGATCCCATAAGGTGCCTTGGTAGGAGCTGCCCTCCCCCAGGTGAGTCTGGAGTTGGTGCTGGGATGGTTCTGCCTGGATGGTTCTAGCCTCGTTTGGTTCATTTACATGTCTACTTCTCAATTCATGCCTGAGCCTTGCCCAGAGTGTCCCATTTGAATCATGTGGGTTCCTCCAGGTCTCTGGGGTTGTCTTCTTCTCTGTGGAGACTGCTGAGCACCTCCTAGCCACCCATGTGAGCCCGCCCCTGGATGCTTGCACCTATATGGGCTTGGACTCTGGAGCCCAGCCTGTCCAGGTAACTAAAGGAAGGCTCCCAGGCCCCTGATGGGTGAGATGCTGTATAACTTCAGGTCAGTCTTTTCCCCCTCTCTGGTCAGCATCTCTGCAGATGAGACTGTCCTGGCTCAGCCTTGGGATTGTGGGTCCCAGCTGATGCCCTACCTATAGCTAGTCTTCTTACCTTCGCTCAGATGTCTCTGTTTTTCGACATCCTGCTCTGCATGGCTCAGAATGCGAGCAAGGAGGACTTCCTGGCTGGCTGGCCCCCAGAGATGGGGAGAGGTGACATGGACATAACAGGTTATCTGAAGGGTGCCCGAGCTCAGCTGTGGAGAGAGCTTCGCAATCAGCCTCTTACTATGGGTGGGTATGGCTTGTTGGACCTCCGAAGAGGAGGCCGCCCCTGCACTGTGGGCAAGGCAGCTCAGTTCATAGACTGCGCGGTTATAGTCTCCCCACCCAGAGCCCTCCGGCCAAGATACTCCTGTCCCCAGTCTTCATTGTCTCTCTGCTCCTTGTCCCAGTTTGTCCACCTGCTAGCTGTGGGGCCAGAGCAGGTTGCATTCCTCTGTCCCTCAGCTTTTTCACTGGGCCAACAGGCTCATCCTTATGCCTACCTTCCTAGTGTTTTATGAGGATGCCTATTGCAGGGGCTTGGCCTGGCACTGAAGCTGCAACAGGCATGGGGTTGGTCAATACTTTTTTTAAGATTAAAAAAAAAATTGTGTGTGCGTGCGCGTGCACGCATGCACCCTGTGGGTATGTGCACATGAGTACAGGTGACTGCAGAGGCCATAAGAGGCTATAACTCCCCTTGAGCTTGAGTTATAGGTGGTTATGAGCTGCCTGATACATGTGCTAGGAGCTGAACTTGGGTCCTTTGCAGGAGTAGTATGCACCCTTAACCCCTGACGCATTTCTCCAGCTCCTTGGGTCAATACTTGTGTTTTTGCAGTATATATCCCTGACGGCACCTACAGCTACCTGACTGCTAATGCCAGTGAATTCTTGAATAGCCTCATAGTGCCTGGGGTCCCTGGTGCGCAGATCATCCACTCCCAGGTGGAGGTGAGACCTGCCTGCCCCTTAGTAGGTACCTGTTAGGTATTGGGGTCAGATGAGATGTGGGTTCCATGGGAAGAAAGAGCCCACACTTGGAACAGTTTACCTATGAGTTTAGGTGTTATCTGTAATTTATTTATTTCATTATTTACTTACCTGGTTTTTTGTTGTTGTTGTTTTATTTTGTTTTGTTTTGGTTTTTCTTTTAGGCTTTTTGAGACAGGTCTCCCTTTAGTCTCAGCTGGCCTGGAGTTCACTATGTAGACCAGGCTGGCCTTGAGCTCACAGAGATCTGCCTTCCTCTGCCTTCCAAGTGCTGGGATTAAAGGCGTGCACCACCATGCCTGACAACTTACCTGTTTTTTGAGAAAGGGTCTCGTAGCCCAGGCCTGCCTCAGACTTGCTGGATGGCCTTGAACTTTTGATCTTCCTGGCCCCCTCTCAAGTGCTGGGATTACAGGCACTACTTATCTCCATTTTATACACAATTCACTAGAGACTCAGAGAGGCTAAGAAACTTACTCAAGGCTGCAGAGCCAGGAGGTAGACAAGTCAGAAGCTAAAGAAGATCTTTCTGCAGGGTCTGTTTGGGGAGATAGACCCATCTGAGCTTTGGTTAGTGCCATGGTTTGAGGGATGCGGCAGATAGAGCTAAGGTGGCTGTTGGGGCGGGGTGGCTGGATTTAAATAGGAGGGAAAGTTCTGAAGCAGCCAGAGAGCAGTGGATCTTGATTCTATGCCCGCATATTGGTTTCAAGGGAGAACTGGGGGAGGCCCTGGCTCTCTGCCCTCCTGATTTTCCTTCCTGGTTTTACAGGAGCCCCAGCTCCTGGAGGCTTCGTGCTCTGTGATCAGCTGCTTGCTGGAGGGCCCTGTGCATCTGGGGCCTCAGAGTGTCCTACAACACTGCCACCTTCGGGTGAGGGCTGACAGCATGGCACAGGGTGGGTTGGGAGAGGCAAGTGGGGGGAGCGGCAGTACTCTGCATTTATTTGGGAGTCCTGGGTAAGGGAACCCCCAAGATGCCTGAATCCTTCCCTCCAGGGCCCCATTCACATCGGTGCTGGCTGCTTTGTGAACGGCCTGGACACAGCCCAGTCTGAGGCACTACATGGCCTGGAGCTCCATGACCTGGTCCTGCAGGGACACCACGTGCGGCTACAGGGCTCCCTGAACCGCATCTTTACTCTTGTTGGCCGTCTGGATAGCTGGGAAGTAGGCATTTACCTCACGTCCCTTCACCTCCATCTTCAAGCTTTGTTGAGCCCCAGTAGTGTGGATCCACCCCATCACAGGGGTCTCTGAGCACTGGCTTGAAGGATTGTATGGGGGATGGTATGGCCCAGAGCCTCAGTAAGCTTTGCCTCCTGCCTCTCATCTCTTCCAGGTGGTCTGGGTAGGGATTTTTATCTCCATGTTAGAGGCTGGATATAGAGGTTTAGAGAAGGAGTGTACTGCCTTGGGTCCCAAAGTAAGTTATAATGCCTATCAGGCCTATAACTCAGGATTCTGCTTTAAATCCCAGGTACTTGGGCAGAAGTGTTAAGGTGGTTTAAAAGAACTTGCTCCTCCCGTACATCTTTCTTCCATTCCCTGTTGGAACCTGTCTTCCTCAGCCTCTGGTCTGGTGTTCTTAGTCCCTTCCCAAGGTCCCTGCATTCCTGACAGCTTCTTCCTCTTCCCCCAGAAGCAAGAGGCAGGTACATATCTCAACATGTCCTGGAGTGAATTCTTCAAAAAGACAGGCATTCGGTAAGTAAGCTGGATGCCCCAGTGGGCCTCTGGGGGCCTAGGCAGCCAGTGTGGCTGCTTTTTGAACCTTGTCAAAGAACTTCCCTTGTCCCCAGCATTCTCTCCAGTCCCCTTATCACCCTGCTCCTTCTGCGGTAGTTTGGAACAGTTAGATTCTGTCTAGTACTTTCCTTCTGGGCAGCTCTAAATCTCTGGCTATGCTGTGTTCAGACTTTGGTGTTTGTTTGTTTGTTTGTTTGTATTTTGGTCTTTTTGAGACAGGGTGGTCTGTAGCTCCAGCTGGCCTGGAACTCACTATGTAGACCAGGTTGGCCTTGATCTCACACAGATCTGCCTACCTCTGCCTCCTGAGTGCTGGGATTAAAGATGTGTGCCACAGTGCCAAGCAAGATTTTGAGATTTTTATTCTGGAGCTTGGGTGAGGTAGCAGGGCAGCACAGCCTCCTTCCCTGTTGGAGCCCTCGTGTTACCATGGGGAGTATGCCCTGTGCCCATGGGTTGGCAGATAAATCAGGTCTTGGGGAAGAGGCAGGAGCCTTGGCTTATTTCCTGCTAATACACCTCTCTGCTCCTCAGAGACTGGGACCTGTGGGACCTAGATACGCCCCCTTCAGAGAGATGCCTTCTCAATGCCCGTCTTTTTCCTGTGCTCCACCCCTTGAGAGCCCTGGGACCAGAGGACATGCTGTGGATGCTGCAACCTCCGGAAGATGGAGGTGAGGCCCGGGGGGCCTGGAGAGCTTCCTGGCGCCTGTCGTGGGAGCAGCTGCAGCCTTGCCTAGACCGGGCTGCCACACTGGACTCCCGTCGGGACCTGTTCTTCTGCCAGGCCCTGCAGAAGGCACGACATGTGCTGGAGGCCCGGCAAGATATTTGCTTACGTCCACTGATTGAGGCTGCTGTCCATGAGGGTTGCCCTGGGCCCTTGCTGGCTACACTGGACAAGGGTGAGTGTGCTGGGTGTTAGTATTAGGGAGTCAGACTAGGGACTCCTGCCCCACCTGCTCTCTGAGCCTTCAACTCAAAGGAATAGGGAAAGGATCAATGCAACTCTTAAGATAGATAAGGAGCCAGGCATGGTGGCGCACACCTTTAATCCTAGCACTTGGGAGGCAGAGGCAGGCGGATCTTTGCTAGTGCAAGGCCAGCCTGGTCTACAGAGAGAGTTCCAGGACAGCTGGGGCTACAGGGAGACCCTGTCTCAAAAAGACCAAAAAAAAAAAAAAAGGAGAGACACTGGAGTTTCTAAAGCTTCATCCTGTTGGCAAGACTTTATGTGGGGGGCTGGGGCCTGGCTACTAAGCCCCTGGATCGTCATAGCATCTAGGAATCCCCTGTACATTCTATACCATGTTCCAGGATGGGGGTGGTACAGAGCCCCAGCAGGAACCAGGTGCGTATACAAAGCACTCCCGCGCTGTAGACGGACCACACTGCCTGGGAACAAAGAGAATTACCCTCAGAGATAGGGCCTCATTAGTGACTCTGAAGGAGATTAGAATTATGCAGCCGTATTCCTGTTTAAGTCACTTACCCATACCTGTACAGTTAGCCCAGATTAAGACGTACCCAGGTGGTGCATATGTGTGGGTGTTCTAGTTTGGTTTTGGTTGCTGTGAAAACACTCTGACCAAAACCAACTTGCGACGAAAGTGTTTATTTGGCTCTCAACTCCTGGGTCCAGTTCATCACTGAGGGAGCACAAGGTGGGAACTCAGGGCAGGAACCTGGAGGCAGGAGCTGAGGCACAGGCCATGGAGGAGTGCTGCTTACTGGCCTGCTCCCCTGACCCATGCTCGGCCTGCTTTCTTTTTTGAGACAGGGTCTCCCTGTAGTCCCAGCTGTCCTGGAACTCACTCTGTAGACCAGGCTGGCCTTGAACTCACAAAGATCCGCCTGCCTGTGCCTCCCGAGTGCTTTCTTATACAATACAGTAAAACCTGCCCAGGGGTGGCACCAACCATAGTGGGCTGGCCTTTACACATCACTCATCTATCAGGAAAATATCCTACAAACATGGCCACAGGCCAGTCCAATGGAAGCAATTCCCCAATTGAAGGTCCCTCAACCCAGGTGTGTCAGGTTGGCACTAAAGCTGTCCAGCATAGTGGGCTGTCACTTGCATGTGGAGGTCAGAGGGCAGCTTGCACAAGTGGCTCTCTCCTTCCACCATATTGGTCCCAAGGATTGAATTTAGGTCATCGTGGACTTGATGCCAAGTCCATTTACTCTGAGCCACCTCCCTGGCCAAGCCTAAGCTCTTTAACCACTTTGATGTATCAGATGGGAGTAGAGGGATACGTCTGATCTGGGCCTTGCGGGATAAAAACTTTGCCAGATAGTGAGTACAGTTTATTTCTAGGTTGGGGCACATTTTAGGCACAAGCTGGTAGTGGAATGAGCAGTCTGGAATTTTTGGAGACTAGAGTATTGGGGTCTGACGCCTTCCCGTCCACCCACGGTTCCTGATCCTACAGTTGCCGCTGAGGCGGAAGACCCTGGTGTGGCAGCCCGGGCTCTGGCTTGCGTAGCAGACGTGCTGGGCTGTATGGCGGAGGGCCGAGGAGGCTTGCGGAGTGGGCCAGCTGCCAACCCTGAGTGGATGCAGCCCTTCTCATACTTGGAGTGTGGAGACCTGGTGAGGGGTGTAGAGGCACTTGCCCAGGAAAGGAACAAGTGGCTGAGCAGGTGGGTCATTGAGGAAGTATCTCCTGACAGTGGATGCCTAGAGAGGGGAGGGGCACCCTGGGGTAACCCAAGAGATTCAGGTTGATCATGCCCGGGCAATCTGCCCCCAGCTTGGGGCTCTCTGCTACCATCTCTCTTCCCCGTCAGGCCAGCCTTGCTCGTACGAGCTGCCCGCCATTATGAGAGGGCCGAGCAGATCCTGATCCGCCAGGCTGTGATGACAGCCCAGCACTTTGTCTCTACTGAGACAGTGGAGCTGCCAGCTACTGGGCAGTGGGTGGTAGCTGAGTGCCCAGCCCGTGTGGATTTCTCTGGTGAGTCCCTTGGGACGAGGGTTTGGGTAATCTCAGGGCCAGGTTGCCAAGCTCTGTGACCACCTTGTTGAACTGCCATAGGGGGCTGGAGTGACACACCACCCATTGCCTATGAGCTTGGTGGGGCAGTGCTGGGTCTGGCCGTTCGAGTGGATGGCCGCCGGCCCATTGGGGCCAGGGCACGCCGTATCTTGGAGCCTGAACTGCGGCTGGCAGTGGGGCCTCAACAGAATAAGATGACCATGAAGATAGTCTGCAGGAGCCTGGACGACCTGCAAGATTACTGCCAGCCTCATGCTCCAGGTCAGAGCAACTGGGACATCTGTAAGTGGGGCTGGGGTCAGAACCTGGAGCTCTATCCATGGAGGACTACAGGCTCTAGCTTCTGTGCCGAGGGCTAGCCAGTACAGGTGAGGAGCCCTGGGGGAAAAGAGGGCTGGAAGCCACCCAGCCTAGATACAGACAGCCATGGGACAGAGGTGACAACGTTTGCCTAGGTTGGGGAACTCAGATGCCCTTTTGTGGTTTGAGGACGGGGCCTGTATTGCAGCTTGACTTTTGTTCTATCAAAGGAGCCCATTCTGGGCTGGGAGATTGTAGGAGTGGGCTGGGTAGCGGCCCAGGAGTCTAAAGTCCTTGCTTTGTGCCCCTTCCTCAGGAGCCCTGCTGAAGGCAGCCTTTATCTGTGCGGGGATTGTGAATGTCAGTTCAGAGCTCCCTATGTGTGAACAGCTGCTGCGGTCTTTTGAGGGTGGCTTCGAGCTTCACTCCTGGTCAGAGCTGCCCCATGGTTCTGGTCTCGGTGAGCAGACCTGGTCCCCTGCTATCCACCTTCTGTCAAAGCTCTTCAGTCTCTTTTGGGATCCTGGTCCTTGGCCTCTGTGTATCAGAAACAGCTGGATGGGACTGGTCTGAGCAGAGGTGGTTCATGTCTGGTACCCTCCTCTGTGTATCAGAGACAGCTGGGTGGGACTGGTCTGAGCAGAGGTGGTTCATGTCTGATACCCTCCTCTGTGTATCAGAAACAGTTGGGTGGGACTGGTCTGAGCAGAGGTGGTTCATGTCTGGTACCCTCCTCTGTGTATCAGAAACAGTTGGGTGGGACTGGTCTGAGCAGAGGTGGTTCATGTCTGGTACCCTCCTCTGTGTATCAGAAACAGTTGGGTGGGGCTGGTCTGAGCAGAGGTGGTTCATGTCTGGTACCCTCCTCTGTGTATCAGAAACAGTTGGGTGGGACTGGTCTGAGCAGAGGTGGCTCATGTCTGGTACCCTCCTCTGTGCCCTGCAGGCACCAGTAGCATCCTGGCAGGGGCTGCCCTGGCTGCCTTACAGCGGGCTGCAGGCCGGGCAGTGGGCACAATAGCCCTTATCCATGCAGTTCTGCATCTGGAGCAGATGTTAACCACAGGTATGGGATGGCCCAGAGTGGGTGGGGAGTTCTGGCATTCTCCATAGACCTTGGGGGGGTTCCTCTAGATCCCCCCCCCCCAGGGTCTCCTGTCCTGGAATTTACTTTGTAGACCAGGCTGGCCTTGAACTCAGAGATCTGGTTGCCTCTGCCTCTAGAGTACTGGGATTACGGGTGTATACCACCATGCCTGACCCCTTTTTTTTCATAAAATATTTATTTTTATTTAATGTGTATGAGTGTTTTGCCTTATGTATGTATATGTACCATGTGCATGAAATACCCACAGAGACCAGAAGAGGATGTTGAGTCCCTTGGAACTTGAATTAGAGTCCGTAGTGAGCCACCATATGGGTGCTAGAAACTGAACCTGGGTCTTCTGTAGGAGCAGCCATCTCTCCAGCCCCTCCTCTAGACTTGCCAATAGACATATAACTGTTGCTCCCTAAAATGGTCACAGTTTCCTTCTTATCACTGTGATTTCTGGTGGTTTTCAACTTAAATGCTTTGCCTTGAAAGAGATGATGAGGGCCGGAACCTTTTTACCTTCTTTGGTTACTGAGTACCTGTTGGTGACAGGTGACAGTCTTCATGACTGCCTTCCTCCAGGCTGTCCTTCAGAGCCTGGGAGCAGAGCTGGTTTCGGAATGGGGCTGGGTCTTCAGCTTGCCTTTTGGAGAACTTGTCTCTCTTTTGGGTTATGAACATTTCTACCCCTACTGTTCCCTTCTGGTGGAACGGCAGGGGCGGCCCAGCCAAGGCTATGATATAAGATGTTCCTGGCATCAGGCCTTTCCTCCTGGCCATTCTGGCACCTTGGCCCCATTATGGCCTGGGGGTGAGATGAGCTTTCATAGGACATAAGGTGGGTAGACATTAAAAGGAGCCACTCAAGTGAATGTATCATTTCAAACTGCACTAAGTGCTCTGAAAGAGAGGGTACAGTAAGAAGTCCACACTGCCAGCTCTACCTTTTATTGTGGCTGTAAAATTTCAGATGCTTGTTGCATTTTTTTTTTTTTTTTTTGGTCCGTTTCAAGAGACAGGGCTCCGTGTAGCCCCAGCTGTCCTGGAGCTCACTCTGTAGACCAGGCTGGCCTTGAACTCACAAAGACCCGCCTGCCTCCCAACTGCTAGGATTAAAGGCGTGCGCCACCACGCCCAGCTTGAAAGCTTATTTTCTTTTTTTTTTTAATTAAAAAAATTTTTTATTATTTATTTCTGTATGTGTATGAATGCACTGTCTGCATGCAAGTTTGTGCACCCGTGGTCGTGCAACGCCGCGGAGTCAGAAGAGGGTCGGCGGATTCCCCTGGAACTGGAGTTTCTCAGCCGCCATGTGAAGGTTTCTGATTGGAGTTTCAGACAGTTCTCGGCCGCCATGTCGGTGCTGGGGATCGAACCCGGGTCCTCTGCAAGAGCGGTCGGCGCTCTTAACCGCTAGGCTATCTGTCCAGCCCGAAAGCTTATTTTCAACACACCCCTAGAACACTGGCAGACTGCAGTGAAGCCCTATTTCTTCCAGCTGCAAATCCCTCAGGCAGGGAAGGGTTGGTGTGCATGCCTCTTCTGATGTGCTCTATCCCAATTCCAATTCTGTATTAGGTCTGCAACAAAACTTGGGTCCTGTGAATCCTAAGCTTGGGTCCAGACTGCAGCCCTGTCTGTTGCTGAGACTGGCCTACTGTCATGGATCACTGGCCTCAGCTAGAGTTGAGACAAGCTGTCTTTCCATTCTGGTCCCAGCCAGGCAGGGGTGCAGGGCCATGAACTTAGGCTACAAAGGTGAAGTGGAGCCAGGTAGCTCCAGCAGTGACAGGACCCTGGGCTTGTAGGAGGAGGCTGGCAGGACCAAGTGAGTGGCCTAGTGCCTGGCATCAAGGTGGGGCATTCCCAGGCCCAGCTGCCTCTAAAAGTGGAGGTGGAAGAGATCACTGTGCCCGAGGGCTTTGTCCAGAAGCTCAATGAGCACCTGCTCCTGGTGTATACTGGCAAGACCCGCCTGGCAAGGAATCTGTTGCAGGTGAGCTGAGTGCTGGAATAGGGGAGGCAGTTGTCTTGCTGGATCCGATCCTCACTGCACCTACCCTGCCCCACCTGCAGGATGTGCTGAGGAACTGGTACGCCCGGTTGCCTGCTGTGGTTCAGAATGCCCACAGCTTGGTGAGACAGACTGAGGATTGTGCTGAAGCCTTCCGCCAAGGTGAGATATTTATCCATCTGGAGGCTTCCTTATTGTGGGCCTTAGAGGTCAGGAGCCTTTGCAGGCGTCACAGGCTAAGCACATTAGGCCCCTGGGGACTCTTTCTTCCTGCTGGTGGGAACCCTATCTTTCTTTTTCTTTTAGTCCCAGCTGGCCTGGAGCTCGCTCTGTAAACCAGGCTGGCCTTGAACTCACAGAGATCTACCTGTGCCTGCCTCTGCCTCCTGAGTGCTAGGATTAAAGGCATGTGCCACCATACCCGACTGGGAACCCTATCACTTATTTATTTAGCATCTGTATGAATGTACTGTCTGCATGTAGGTCTGTGCACCTGTGTCGTGCAATGCCGTGGGAGGTCAGAAGGGGGTGTTGGATTCCCCTGGAACTGGAGTTATGTGGGTGCTGGGGATCGAACCCGGGTCCTCTGCAAGAGCAGTCGGCACTCTTAACCGCTAGGCCATCTCTCCAGCCCCTATTTTTATTTTTTAATTTTTTGGAAACTCTATCTTAAGACAAAAACTTGCCTCATGGGAAAAGTCCTGCAACCCCACCTGTCAGGGAACAGTGCGAGGAGGCTCTGCCTTGCCTGAGTTGCAGGGAAATAGGAGCTTTGCAAAGTCCCAAGGATAAGGCTATAGTTTTCTGGATACTGACTGGGCAGGTCACCATGCCACTTGCTTTATACCTATCAGTTCTCAACCCTGCTCCTACCCAGCCAGCACTGAACCAGGGTTAGTTCTGAAACTGGTGAAAGTGCCTTTTAACACTTTATTCCCATCTAGTAAGTATACTGGCTCAGGCACACGATTCCTTGTCCTGACTCCAGGAAATCTGCCTCTGCTGGGCCAGTTTCTGACCTCATATTGGGAGCAGAAGAAACTCATGGCTCCAGGATGTGAGCCACTGGCTGTGCAGCGGATGATGGATGTTCTGGCCCCTTACGTGTATGGCCAGAGCCTAGCAGGAGCAGGTGGTGGGGGCTTTCTCTACCTGTTGACCAAGGAACCACAGCAGAAAGAGGCTCTGGAAGCTGTGCTGGCCAAGGTGGAGGTATGTATTGATGTCAGGGTTGGAATCTGGCTGGATTGAAATGCCTCACGGTGGCCTACCAACTCACATGTCCTAGTCCTGCTGCCTCAGTCCAGCCTCCAGAAGGCCTGAGAGTTGTCCCAAGCCCTCTGAGTATCTTCTGTCCTTTCCAGGGCCTTGGCAACTACAGTGTCCACCTGGTGGAAGTGGATATGCAGGGCCTCAGCCTGCAGCTGATGGGAAGCCAGTCTTCTACCTGACACCAGTCTTTGGGGGACCGGACCTCCTGAAGCAGGGAACATCTATAGCTACAGCCATGTTTCCCTTCTTCAATGGAGGTCTCAGCTCGCTACTTCTCACCTACCTCTTTGAGTCTGCTCCCAAAAGAAGCGAGAGTGAGCAAGTGAGGCAGTGTTTGGGAATAGGACTGTACTTCATGGCTGATAGTGGCTAAGACTTGGCCTCTACTCCATCTGGAATGAGGACAGTCCTAAGGGCAGTGTCCCATGGCCAGGGTAGGCCCACGTGGAGGGGAATGACCATCAGCTATAGCAATGGCTGGGGAGGGGGTCCCCTTGATCAGGCCAACCCTAGTGATAACCTTTGAGGTACTTCCTGGCCCACCTCAGTGGTGTAGAGACCCCGTGGTTCAACTGTTGTTCTTCAGCCTCCGTACAGTGGGGAGAAGATAGAACTCCATTCCTAGGTCTGTGGCAATGAACCAGTATAGTCCTCCAGCAAGTGCCTGACAACCCAAGCCCTTCTCAGCAACACTAGAGAATGACAAGTGACCCTGTGGGTAGTGGGTTTTCAACACTCACAGTCTTGGAATAAATTCTTTTTATACTTCAAGGTTGTCTTTTGTCTTTTGGAGACATGGGCCTAGAACTCCCTATGTAGACCAGGCTGGCTTTGAACTCAAGAGATCTACCTGCTTCTATCTGCTGAGTGCTGGGATTATAGGTATGCAGCACCATGCCTGGCCATATATTTTCCAAATATTTTTTATTTTATGTGTGTTACGTTGCATGTATGTAAACGCATCCGTGCTGAATACCTGAGTAGGGCAGAAGGGCATCAGGTCCCCAGCCAGTGTTTTTTTAAAAAAAATTATTATTTTTTATGTGTACGAATGTACTGTCTGCATGTAGGCTGGTGCACCTGTGTCGTGCAATGCCGCGGAGGTCAGAAGAGGGTGTCGGATTCCCCTGGAACTGGAGTTAAAGATGGTTGTTAGCCACCATGTGGGTGCTGGGAATCAAACCCAGCAGTCGGTGCTCTTAACCGCTGAGCCATCTCTCCAGCCCAGGAAAGCTCTCTTAGTCTTCCTGGGAGCAGTTTCCTCTTCTGGCCCTGGGAAGCCGCCCCTAGAATGATCCAGCTCCTGGTGCCAACAGGCCAGAAGAGGGGTGAAGTCCCAGAGTGGATGAGGGCTCACCTGGATGTGGGAAGCTGAGGCCTCAGGCATTTGACTCTGTGTTTCAGTGCCATTGATGGACCATCCTGCCTGGGCAGCCAGCCTAGAACAATGGCATCTCTCTAAGCAGTGTCTGTCCTGATGTTTATTTGTAAATATCACAGCTTCTCCTTGAAGTCAAACCCAATTCCCAAGTCCCTGGATGCACTCAGATTCTCTAAGGCTGGCAGGGGCAGCGTGTGTGCTTCAGTGTAAGGCTTAGAGAATGACCCCATGGGGAAGGCTGGCTGGGCTTCATGCCACTGCTTTGTATCCTGCACTCCCCCAGGTGGGAAAGGCTGTCCTAACGTACCCCATCCCTGCCTCCAGTCACTACAGCTACTGGGCAAAACTTGGGGGTGGGGCCAGGCCTTATTTCCATTTCCTGACTGTCAGCAATATGGTCTGGGCTACTGACTAACCCAAGCCAGACAGCCTTGAGCTCTTTGGCTGAAGCTACTCAGAAACAGGTCATGAGGTCTGGTGGCCACACAGCACCTCTTGGCACTTAGAGACGCAACCTCTTGATGTCCTCATTTCTGAAGTCTTTTCGCAGAGCCAGCACCTGGCGCACTTCAGCAGGGGTAAGGCGCCACGTCAAAGGTCCAGAGTTGGCACCCCAGTAATCTAGGATCTCAGTCACCTGTGGGGAAGAATAACCCAATCAGCAGGGTTGAAGCTCTCCTGAGGGAATCCCCTGGGCTTCCTAAGGCGGACCAGGGACACTTGAAAAGGGGAAGGTGCCTTGCAGAGCTGGGGTGCTAACAAGTAAAGGACTGGCAGGGTTCCATGCATTGCCTTGGCCTGTTTCCAGTCACCTTTGCCTGGCTAGGCTGAAGAAGTCCCACATACCCGCTCCAGGTTGAGGATCGTAGCCATTTGGGAGAGCCGGGCAAACTTGTCTCGGATGGTCCAGGTTGTCACCGTGGTAAGGTAAGCAATGAGTGACCTTAGTTCCTTGTCAAACTGCAGGCCGCCCAGCTGCAGGAGAATACAAGCATTGTTTCTTTTTAAGTCCTGGCCCTGTGACCAAGCAGAACTAGCACCCAGCTGCCCTCAAAACTGGGAGGAAGGGGCTAGGGAGATGGCTCAGTGAGTAAAGGTGCTTGCTGCCAAGCCTCATGACCTGAGTTCAATCTCCAGAGCCCATACGGTAGACAGAGCCTATTAATACAACCTGAAGTTGTCTCAGACCTCCACATGCGTACCATGGCACGTGCCTCCCTCAAAACAAACAAATTTAAAAGAAGAATGAAAAAAACTCCACCAAAACAAGAAGAAAGTGGGAGGCAAGAGAAGCTGGGCTGGGGGTCTAGTTTGTTCTGTTGCCTTAGAAGCTAGAGGCTGGGCTAGGTGTTACATGCGCATGGTGTGCAGGCAGCAGAGAGGACAAAGTTCTGGGTGCCATGACTCGTCTGAGAGGAGACCTGTGGTCTTACCCGGTTGAAGGGAGACTTCAGCACCACCTTCTCTAACTCAACGGCAACAAGGCTGGTCATGAGGCCGGTCAGGCTGTCATAGATGACTGGGGACAGGCTGGCCTAGACAGAGGTTTGGTATCATCAGTAGGAGTCTGTCTAGCCCTTCTGCTGCCACACCAGAGTCCTCAGGGGGAAGTGTCCGTTATGTGAAGGGTCAGTTTCCACAGTATGGCTTCTGAAGGCTATAGCAAAAGTGGTAAGTTACAGGCTGCTGGTATGGGCAGAACAGGTACTACCAAAAGCTTCCCCCTTACCTTGAACTCTGCCATCTGCTGCTCCAGGTTGAGGATGAACTGCTGTACCCAAGGGTCATTGGCCTCGTAATTGTTGAACTCTCCCTGTTGTTGGGAAGCAAGTGGGGGTTGCTAAGGGCCTCTTTCTAAGATGTACTCTTCACCTGTGCTCCACTTTGACCCCTTTAAGTAAGGACAGAAGGTCCTTCTTCTTGTAGCTTCTAACTCCTCCAGTTTAAAACCAGGTTATGTGGGCATGGTGGCTCACATCTGTAATCTCAAAGATGTTAAGATGTTGAGCCAGGAGGATTGGCTTAAGTTTGAGGCCATCCTGGACTACATACTGAGATAAGAAGTCTGTCCAAAAAAACCTAAAACTAATGAAAAATCCCCCCCCCCAATTCAAAAACCAAAATAAGCGGGTGTGGTGGCACACACCTTTAATCCCAGCACTTGGAGGCAGAGGCAGGTAGATCCCTGAGAGTCCAAGGACATCCTGGTCTATATAGCAAGTTCTAGGTCAGCTGGGACTACAGGGAGACCCTGTCTCAAAAAGACCAACAGAACAAAAACCAAAAACCAGTTTGAGCTTCAAGTGGGCAGGCTGCTTACTGCATCTCACATCTAGCCAGCAAACGGCTCCAGGATTCAGATATGGGCCACACACTGGCCCCTCCCAGCTAGGCTAGGAAAAGACAAGACTCTTCACATGTCTCTGAGCCACTGACTGCAGGAACAAGCTGTTTCCTGGGAGGAATCTAGTCTTTGATGGAGATGGATAGGGGACAGCAACACATAAGGTCTAGTCCGTTCAGATGAGTCAGTGCTATGGTCAGGCTGACCTCCTCAATATTGTGGGAGACAGCAAGAAAGGTGTTGATCCAAGGCTGCACGTGTGGCTTGACTGCTGTGTTGTTGAGCTCTGTCAGTCCTTCCTACACCAGGAGAAGGCAGACAAACATCAGACACATACCCTACCCTTCCCCTTCTCTTCCATCCCTCCCTTGATTAAAGGGTACTCCTGCAGCTGAGTCTCTCTGGGAGAGAACAGTGGGAAGCATAGTGGGGGTCATGATAATAAAAGCTGGGAATTAATCCCTTCCCGAATCTGTGCAGATTCAGGTCCAGAGGTGAAGCACTGAGGCTGCTGTAGTAAAATCTCAAAGGTGATTTCATGCTGGCCTGATGCTGGCCACACCTGTGGCTAAGATCAAGCATCATCGAACCCCATGGTTCATCTTTAAGGGCTCTTATCATTTTGGAGCCAAGGGGAGATTCTAGAAGATAAGATTCAGACTTGTTGATGAGGCTTAAAAAGTAATGGGGCTTTTTCGCTGGGCATGGTGGTACACGCCTTTAATCCTAGGACTCAGGAGGCAGAGGCAGGCGGATCTCTGGGAATTCAAGGCCAGCATGCAGCATGGTCTACAGGGTGAGTTCCAGGACAGCTGGGACTACAGGGAGACCCTATCTCGAAAAGACCAAAAAAAAAAAAGTAATGGGGCTTTTAGCGTCAAAGGATTCAAATACCTTTGGTGGCCTGCATGCTATGCCCTTGCCCTCCACTCCCTGTTTCCCTGCACACAGTAGAGCCCACAATAAGCCAGCAGTTTTCTTAAAGCAGCACATAGGTACAGGATCTATACCAGCTGTACCTTAGGCTTACCTGCAAGAGGTCTCGAAATTTGTTGGACACGGCAGCCAAGTCAGAAAGGCAGCTGTCAAACTTGGCCTGGGCCTGATCCCCTCCAATGCCCTGACTGAACAGCTTGGTGCAGTCACTCTAGGGGAAAATATGGTTTTAGAAACTGACCGTGCTTGTGTCATGGGAATGTGAGCAGGGGCAAAGAAGGCCACTATGCAGTTTGGTATTTGGCCCTACCAGACTTCTCTGCAAAGGTTCTATACTGGTGGCTCTCTACTCAGTTCCTACCTCCCCTTTCTAAAATGAGGGTACTAGTGTTGAGGAAGAGGAAGAGAATGGTAGTGCTATTTATACCTTTAGGGCTAACATTTCTAGGTTCAATTCCTGGTTCAGTCATGTGTTTACTAAGTAACCTTAGGCAAACAATTTAGTTGCCAGGCTTCACTCACCCCGTCTCTAAAAAGGGAACACAGAGCAGGGCATGGTGGCACAAGCCTTTAATCCCAGCACTTGGGAGGCAGACGCAAGCAAGGCAAGATCTCTGTGCGTCAAGGCCATCTGGTTAAAAAATCGAGTTTTCCGGACCGCTGGGCTAAGGAGCTTCCCTATCATCAAAAAAAAAAAAAACAAAGGCGCGACATATTCCCTTTTATGGGTGTGAGTTGTATAAAATTATGGCACACTCCCTGTTACTCTGAAGTTTCTGCTTCTTACATATTTTGGTCTTGTGGGACTGGCAAGATGATCCAGTAGCTGCAGGTGCTTGGTGAGTAAGCCTGGCATTCAAACCTTGTAAACCACATAAAGGTGGAAGGAAAGAACTGGTACCATAAGGTCCTTGATCTCCACATGTGCACTGTAGCAGGTGCACCTATCAGTCACAACACACTCTCTCTAAAAAAAAAATCAAAACACACAAAAAAAACAAACAACAACAAAAAAAACCTTTGAACTTAAGTACTCGCCCTAGGCTGGGTGTGGTGGTGCATGCCTTTAATCCCAGCACTGAGGCAGAGGCAAGCTGATCTCTGTGAGTTCAAGACCAGCCTGGCTGGTAAATTCTAGGTCAGCTGGGGCTACAAGGAGACCCTGTCTCAAAAAGACAAAAAAATACTCGCCCTATGAAATCGTACTATTATTCCCGGTGCACAGAAGAGGAGACTGGAGCAGGGCGCTCCAACCATCACGGCATGATGTGGAGTGGGGACTCTAGCTGAACTGTCTGCCTTCAGGGTGCTATCACCACCTTTCAGTCCTCGCCCCCACAAGGGGCCTGCTTGAAGCTCATGGTGCTTTGGGTTATCAGCAGCTGCCCAGCTCATTTCTTGCAGCATTCCTTATAAAGTTTATGCTGTTTGGTCTATAAGAGCAATCGGTGTGAGAGTGCAGAGGAGCAGTCTATGGAGCAGAAAATCCCGTTCCCATGGTAACTTCCTCAGTCCTTTTAGCCTTTGCCTCATCTGAAAATAGACTTCAGGGGCTGGAGGGATGGCCTAGCGGTTAAGAGCGCCGACCGCTCTTGCAGAGGACCTGGGTTCGATCCCCAGCACCCACATGGCGGCTAAGAACCGTCTGTAACTCCAATTCCAGGAGAACTCCAGTTCCAGGGGAATCCAAGACCCTCTTCTGACCTCCGCGGCATTGCACGACACGGGTGTACAGACCTACATGCAGACAATACATTCATACACATAAAAAATAAATAAATTAAAAAAAAATTAAAAAAAAAGAAAATAGACTTCAGCCTGGTGGACTTCCTGACTGCCAAGCGCAGGCAATGGGCTAAAAAGATGGTCTGTGAAATGCAAATCGCTTTTATGGGAGATATTTATTTATCTTTTTGAGAAAGCATCTCCCAGAAGCCCCAGTTTGCCTGGAACTAGCTATGGATGGAACTAGCTATGGATACCAGGTTGGCCTTGGACTCATAGAGAACTGCCTGCCTCTGCCTCTCAAGTGCTGGGATTAAAGGCATGCACCACCATGCACAAAATTTCTTATTTTTATTTTATGTGTATGAGTGTATTATCTGCATGTATGAAAGTGCACCTGTGTCATGCAATGCCCAAAGAGATCAGAGGAGGGCGTCAGATCCCTTGGAAATGGAGGTAAGACAGTTGCTACTCATATGTGGGGTGCTGGGCCTTCTGCAGAAGTAGCCAGTATTCTTAACTGCTTAGCCATTTCTCCAGCCCCAACTATCTCTTTTCTTTCATGTGGTTAATTTACTGGCTCAGTTATGAATTTCTAACATTCTCTGACATATTTCTTCAAAATCTAACGACTGAGCCAGGCGTGGTGGCGCAAGCCTTTAATCCCAGCACTTGGGAGGCAGAGGCAGGCGGATCTTTGTGAGTTCAAGGCCAGCCTGGTCTACAGAGTAAGTTCCAGGCCAGCTGGGGCTATAGGGAGACCCTGTCTCGAAAAGACCAAAAAAAAAAAAAAAATCTAATGACTGGTGTTAAGGATAAAGGTAGGAATACAATTTAATGGCTCAGGGAATGTAGTTTAGTGGCAGAGAGTGCTTCCCTAGCATGTGCAAGGCCCTGGATTCAATCCTTAGCATCTCAAACAAACACGATAAAACAAAACTATAAAGTACCTTGACTTAAAATAGGGATGGCACCAGGCGTGGTTGGCACACACCTTTAGTCCTAGCACTCGGGGCAGAGGCCGAGCTCTGTGAAATGAGGCCAGCCTGGTCAAAAAAACAAAAAACAAAAAAAGGAGTCAGGGTCTCCTTGTAGTTCCAGCTGGCCTGGAGCTCATGCAGACCAGGCTGGCCTCCATCTCACTCTGCCCACCTCTACTTGGCTTCAAAAAATATTTTTTTAGTGTATGTGTTTCTAGACATGGTGGCACACATCTTTAATTCTAGCACCTGGGAGGCAGAGGTAGGTGGACCTCTGAGTTTGAGGCCAGCCTGGTCCACATAGGAAGTTCTAGGCCAGCCAGGGCTACATAATGAGATTCTGTGTTTAAGATAGAATAAAATTTATGTGTGTATTTGTGTGAATTTATGGCACAGGTGTGAGGTGTGCATGGAGGCCAGAAGGCAGCGTTGGATCCCATAAGAGATAGAAGTGCAAGTAGTTGTGAACCACTTGCTGTGGGTGTTAGAAACCAAACTGATCCTCTAGAAGAACAGCAAGCACTCTTAATTGCTCAGCCATATTTCCAACCCCCAAGGCACTTAATTTTACTTATTTACTTATTTACTTATTTACTTACTTATTTATTTATTTATTTATATTTTTATTTTTTGGTCTTTTTTTTTCTTTTTTTTTTTTTCAGAGCTGAGGACCGAACCCAGAGCCTTGNTTTAATCCCAGCACTTGGGAGGCTGAAGCAGGCAGATCTCTGTAAGTTCAAGGCCAGCCTGGAATGCATAGTGAATTCCAGGCCAGCTGGGGCTACAGAGAGACCCTCTCTCAAAAAGACATTAAAAAAATCATATAAATATGTTCATCAACACAGAACTTCCAATATTTCTGGTCTCTCTTTCCTAGATGGTTAACAGTTTTGGATTGAATTTCCTTATGATCTGGTTGCTACCTAGTAGGGAATTTTTTCATTTTGTTGTTGTCCTGGAGACTGAAACTAGGACATTGAGTTTTCGAGGGAGATACTTTATCACCAAGGTATAACCCCAGCTACTGAGGTTGCTTTTACCTGAGTCTTACATAAGATTATTCAAAGCTATGGAAATCATTCTGTGTCCTTGAGATGTTCTCTCTCCCTGAATTTGGAACTCACTGATTGACCAAGACTGGTCGGCCAGTGAGCCTTAGGGAACCCTCCTACCTCCACCTTCCAATGACAAATAAACACTATCAGCATTTTTACATGGGTTCTAAAAATCAAACTGGGTCTTCGTGCTTGTGAGACAAACACTACTGACTGAGCCATCTCCCCAGGCCCCTTTCCTCACTTTTTAAAGAAAAATAAATGGCCACATACAATATAATAATGTCATTTTATAGAAAGAACCAGAGCACTTTATTGTGTCATAAAATGCCACTTTGTGATTTTTGTAAATGTTTTTTTAATTTATTTTTTATGTGTATGAACGTACTGTCTGCATGTAGGTTTGTGCACCCATGTTGTGCAATGCTGCAGAGATCAGAAGAGGGTGTAGCATTTTCCCTGGAACTGGAGTTAAAGATGGTTCTTAGCCACCATGTGGGTGCTGGGAATCGAACCCGGGTCCTCTGCAAGAGCAGTTGGCACTCTTAACCACTGAGCCATCTCTCCAGCCCCCTGGATCTTCCCTCCCGGTGGGTCTAGACCCCTTGCTGCTCTGTCAATCACCAGGTCTGGCTCTATGTCAGGGAATGCTGCGGCTGCCACCAGGACAGATGTTCAGTGCATTTTCTCGAAAAGGGTGTCTACATCTACTATAGACTGCCGACAATCTCCCCTGTACCTCCAGAGTCTTCTTCAGAGTGGAGATGTTTTCACTGCAGACTTCCACATTGTTCAGAGTCACCTGGAAGACGAGGGAGAAGCAATGTTACTTAATGCTCACTGGGCTTGCTGTCCACTCCAGCCCCACCCAGACTGGCTGATAGCTGAGTCTATACCACTGTCATCAAGCAGGATGCTCAGACCTGGGAGTGGCTGAGCCAGGCTCATGTTTTTTTTTCTGTACCTGATACCGTGTATCAAAACCATACAGCCTGCAGAGGTAATGAGCCTAGGCTCCATGGAACTTGCAGACCAGAAATGATTCTGACTTGGGATAAGTCCTGGGCTCCAAAATGCCAAGTGCCAGCACGACACAGGTGCACAAACTTGCATGCAGACAGTACATTGATACACATACAGAAATAAATAAATGCCGGGCGTAGTGGCGCACGCCTTTAATCCTAGCGCTTGGGAGGCAGAGGCAGACGAATCTTTGTGAGTTCAAGGCCAGCCTGGTCTACAATGTGAGTTCCAGGACAGCTGGGGCTACAGGGAGACCCTGTCTCGAAAAGACCCCCTCCAAATTATTATTTATTTATTTATTTATTTATTTATTTATTTATTTATTTAATGTTTTTGAGATAGGGTCTTCTGGTAGTGCCAGCTGGCCTGGAACTCACTATGTAGACCAGGCTGGCCTTGAACTCACAGAGATCTGCCTGCCTCTGCTTCCTGAGTGCTGGGATTAAAGGTGGCTGGCCCTATCTACGGACTATGGACTGAAAGTTCTGCTTTGGATGTTTTCTTTAACTTTTGACCTTAGGAACCAAATTTAGTCTAATGGATGGAAAGGATGGAATACAATGCGTTTGTGACAGTGCTGTTCCCACTCATGTCAAGCAGACCTGTGGAGAGACCAGATGATGAGTTTCAGACTCCTCTTTGTGTTCTCTTTGGTGTATCCCACACTACACTGTACAAATCCTTTCATCCTATATTAGGCTTCTTTCCCAGCTACCACTCAACTAAGGAGACTCACTACTTCATTTACATCTCTCATAAACTCTTGGTGGCTAAAGGCTTACTCCCAGCCCCTTGTTTTTTCCTTGAAAGGTCTTCATATGTATCCCAGGCTGACCCTGAGCTCATGATCCTCCTTCCTCAGTTTCCGAAGTGCTGAGATTAAAGGTATGCATGTAACTGGAACTAAAGAGTTTATTTTATTTATTATGTTTATTGCCTGCATGTATATAACTGCACCCATGTTGTGCAAACCCTGCAGAGGCCACAATAGGGTGTTGGATCCCCTGGAACTGGAGTTTCAGACAGTTGTTAGCTGCCATGTGGGTGCTAGGAATTGAACCTTTTTTTTTTTTTTTTTTTGTTTTTCGAGACACAGGGTCTCCCTGTAGCCCCAGCTGTCTGGACTCCCACTTGTAGCACCAGGCTGGCCTTGACTCACAAGATCCGCTATGCTCTAGGCATCCCCCAAGTGCTAGGATTAACGGCATGTGCCACCAACGCCCTGGAGAACCCAGGTCCTTTTGTAAGAAACATAAAGGGTTCTTAACTGCTGAGGCATCTCGCTAGTCCTTGGAACTGAAGACTTTAGAGGAAGTTACTAGAAAAGCAGGTGTAAAGACTGGTGTCCATCCAGACTGCGGCCCCTTCTCAGAAAAGCAATATGGGAGCCTGGCCCAGATGTTCGAGCTGATTCTGTGGTGGATACACATCCTATGGAGTCTATACAGTGAGGAAGAACTCTTGAGAACACTCAGGGGAGGTGAGGTGCCCAGACTTTTGGCACAGCAAAATGCATGTCCTAGTTCAGAGCATGTTGCTCAGAGCAAGTCTGAGTAAGAAGGTGTTTTCTTTTTCTATAAACAGCAGAGGAAATGTCTTTATCTTAAGGCTTTGTATAACTTGTCTGAGGGGTTACAGTAAAACCTCTCAAGAGGTCTGGGCATGTATCATGCTAAGGACTGAATAAAACTGGGCATGGTGGTACATGTCTGTCGTCCCAGCACTCTGAAGCTGAAACCAGGAATGTTGAAGTTCAAGGTCATACATCGATACTTAGCAAGTTTGAGATTAGTCTGGGATATATAAGACCAAGTTTTAAAACAACAGCAATAACGACAAACAATGAACTCTTAAGAAAAACTGATCGAGGGCTGAAGAAATGGCTCAGCAGTTAAGAGCACTGACTGCTCTTGTAGAGGAACCAGGTTTGATTCCCACCACCCAGATGGCAGCTGACAACTGTCTATAACTCTAGTTCCACGGGAATCCAATGTCTTCTTTTGACTTCCATGGGCACTGCATGATATGGTGCACTTATACATGTGCAGGCAATACATAAATTAAAATATGTATTTTTTTTCTTTTTGAGACAGGGTCTCCCTATAGCCCCAGCTGTCCTGTCACTATCTAGACCAGGCTGGCCTTGAACTCACAGAGATCCTCCTGCCTCTGCCTCCTGAGTGCTGGGATTAAAGGCACTACCATGCCCAGCCTTAAATTTTTTTAGTATTTTTTAAAAAGGAAAACCAGATCTAGCTGCCAACCTGCTGGCCACCTACCAGGAAGGACAGTTTGGCCTCATCAGTGCTCTCGATGCCTTTTGTGTCAAACTTGCCTTGCTGGAGGCTGTTCTGCATGATGTTCACAGCGCTTGTCACCCCACGCTGGATGTCCTGTAGCGTGGTGGCTGGGAAGCCCATTCTCAGTTTGTTATTCAAAACATCCCTGTGGGACAGAATGGCATGTGGGGAGTGACAGTGTTCAGCCTAGCTCTCAGGACAGCAGGAAGGTTACGAGCACTCACTACCCTGACTCAGCAGGACCAGCTGTTCCTTGGGGACGATAACCATTCCCTGAGACCAGAATAGGAGATCTCAGGAGCCAGAGCAGGACAGTAACCGCTGCTGCTCAGAGACGGGAATATACAAGGGAGGCTTGGCATTTTGTTTCGTTTTGTTTTTGGTCTTTTTTTTAAATTTCTGTATGTGTATGAATGTACTGTCTGCATGCAGGTTTGTGCATCCGTGTCGTGCAATGCCGCGGAGGTCAGAAGAGGGTGTCGGATTCCCCTGGAACTGGAGTTCTCCTGGAATTGGAGTTACAGACGGTTTTCAGCCGCCATGTGGGTGCTGGGGATTGAATCCGGGTCCTCTAAAGAGAAGTCGGCGCTCTTAACCGCTAGGCCATCTCTCCAGCCCCTGTTTTTGGTCTTTTTGAGACAGGGTCTCCTTGTAGCCCCAGCTGGCATGGAACTCACTATATAGATCAGGCTGGCCTGGAACTCACAGAGATCTACCTGCCTCTGCCTCTGCCTCCCGAGTGCTGGGATTAAAGGCATGTGCCACCACTTGCAGCTTTTTTTTTTTTTTTTTTTTTTAAAAGATGGGACATCAAGGTACCCAGCATCAAAACTGGGGAAGGGGAAAGAAGGACCTAGCTTTTGTTCAACAGCTACATTGTCTGTGGTAGAACTGAAATATATCTGTAGCTTTAGCCAGCCTTTACTTTTTTTTGGTCTCTTTGAGACAGGGTCTCCCTATAGCCCAGCTGTCCTGTAACTCACTCTGTAGACCAGGCTGGCCTTGAATTCTACAGAGATCCGCCTGCCTCTGCCTCCTGAGTGCTAGGATCAAAGGCATGTGCCTCCATACCCAGCAGTCTTTACTTCTTATCAAGCTTTCAGTTATTACAATTGAACTCCATCAAAGGAGAGATAGTTGGGGCTGGGGAGATGGCTCAGTGCTTAAGAGCACTGGCTGCTCTTGCAGAGGACCCAAGTTTGTTTCCTAACACCCACATGGTGGCTAACAACAACTACCTGTAACCCCAGTTCCAAGGGATCTGATGGTCTCTTCTGGACTTTGTAGGCACTGCATAACATGGGTGTACTTACATAAGGCAGGCAAAACATTCGCATACATTTTATTTTTTATTTTTTATTTTTTTAATTTTTTTTTTGTCTTTTCGAGACAGGGTCTCCCTGTAGCCCCAGCTGTCCTGGAATTCTCTCTGTCGACCAGGCTGGCCTTGAACTCACAAAGATCCGCCTGCCTCTGCCTCCCAAGTGCTAGGATTAAAGGCGTGCGCCACCACCCCCGGCCTCATTCGCATACATTTTAAAAATGGGGCTGAGCACTGGAGAGATAACCTAGTGAGAACTCAAGTTTGGTTCTCAGCACCCACGTGGTGGTTAATAACAGTCTGTAACTCCAGTTCCAAAGGATTTGATAACCTCTTCTGGTCTCTGTGGTCACTGTACAACACAGGTGCACTTGTATTCATGCAGGCAAAACTCTCATATACATAAAGTTACAAGAAAAGAGAACCCAGAATAGCTTAGTGAAAGATTGTTGAAAAAACATTTTGAATCAAGTCAGTGCTAGATTTTCTATTCTACCACTTAGGAGGTGTAACATTCATGACAGTGGAAATCTCTCTAAGCCTCAGTTACCACATCTACAAAACAGAGAACATAGTTCCTATTTCAGGTTAATTAATTAATCAATTAATTAATTAATTTTTGGTCTTTTTGAGACAGGGTCTTCTTGTAGTCCCAGCTGTCCTGGAACTCACTATATAGATCAGGCTGGCCTTGAACTCACAGAGATCCACCTGCCTCTGCCTCCTGAGTGCTGGGATTACAGGTGTGTACAACATACCCAGCAGGTATTTCATTTTAAAAAATTATTATTTTTATCCTGTGTGTATGAGTATATTGCCTGCATGTGTGTAAGTGTAGCCATGTTGTGCAATGCCTGTGGAGGTCAGAAGAGGGCATTGGATCCCCTAAAACTGGAGTAACAGATGGTTTTTAGCTGTCATATGGGTACTGGGAATTGAACAAGGTCCTCTGCAAGAGCAGTCAGTACTCTTAACCACTGAGCCATCTCTCCAGCACCTCATGGTAGTAATTT
The DNA here is from genome assembly GCA_009823505.1 of Rhizomys pruinosus. NCBI lineage: Eukaryota > Metazoa > Chordata > Mammalia > Rodentia > Spalacidae > Rhizomys > Rhizomys pruinosus. The sequence continues at coordinate 3,807,853 of VZQC01001442.1, forward strand.
ATTTATCTACTTTTGTGTGGGGGCAGAGGGTGGGGTGGTACACCTATCATGGTACATGTGTGGAGGTTAGAGAGGACAACTTGCAGGAATTGGTTCTCGCCTTCCACCATGTGGGTTCCAGAGACTGAACTCAGGCAAGGTGGCAAGTGCCTTTACTTGCTGAGCCTTCTCACCTGCCTTGTATCAGGGTTTTCACAGAATAACACCAAAAAAGCAGAAGATTGGAAGAGTGCCTGGTTTATAGAAATAGTAACTACAAATGTAATTATAACTCCTGCTTTCATCTGAACCACATACTTTTCTCTTTGGACCTGAGGGCCAATGGCCTCTTCAGCCTAGTTCAGTGAATTAGGTTAAACATCAGAAATTAGGCACTTAGGATATCTGGCTGAAGGACAGTTGCCTGGAGCTAAAGATTAGGAGTTTATATCTTGTATAGAATTGAATTAGAACCATAAGGAAAAAGGGGAAGAAATAGATGAGACTCAGGAATCAACCACAACTACGACCTGTGTGCCTAGAAAGCAGCGACGGAGTCAGCCGTACCTGAAGTCAGCCTCCAGCTCTGTGGTGGCGAGGTTGATCATGGCACACAGGCAGTCAATGCTGGAGCTGGACAGAGCCCGGCCAATGCATTTTTTCACAATGTAGAAGACATCATCCACCATGCTGGATGTGAGCTGGCCCTTCTCATAGGTGTCCAGAGCTACAGCCTATCCAAGAAGCAAAGACCTCAGTGAGTATCCGAGTTCTGCATGTTCTAGGTGGTTCTGGTTACGCTGGCCTACTGGTCCTGGCTCTGTACCCTCTGCTATACCTTGTCCATGTTTCCTCAACATAGCTTATTTTGGCCACAACTTGACAAAAAAAGCTCACTTCCCTACTGACCGCTACATTAGGGAATTTAGTATTTGGGACCTTTGCCTTGGGGACACCCATTACCTGGAATGTCAGCTGTAGGAAAGACCTTCCTCCCCTCAGCCACCTAACCCACAAACCTGCGGGAAGGCAGGGAAAAACTCTAAGGGAAGCTCAGCTGTTCTTTGTAGTCCTTGAGAAAGAAACCCAACTGGGCCTATGAAGAGCAGGACAACTCCAAAGATTCGTTCTTATCAAAGCAGTGCCCCTCAGTCTGCATGCAAAAGTATTCTCCAAGCAGGACTAGGAAATATGGCAGGGCTCAACCTGGCTGGCAGTTCTATCTGAAAGACATGTGTCCTAATGTCCTACCTTATTGACAGTCTCTCTCATGAAGTACTCCTCCATTGTAACATAAAAGCCAATCAGCTCCTGCATGGTACAGCTCAACAAGCAGTTATTGAGGAGTTTGTCCAGAGACTTCTGATGCTCTAGGGACAGCCAAGAAAGGAACATTCACTTTTCTTCCCCAAGGGAAATGGAACAACATTTCTCATTTTTTCTAATTCCCTTCTAATTTTTGTTCTAATAACATGCATATTGTACATGATTATAGTCACAGTATACATAGATTTGATTATTGTGTATTGATGTATCTGGGTGTCTGTATGTGCATGTGTATGTGTGCCTGTGAGGCCAGAAGACGATGTAGAAATCCTTGGAAATGGACTTACAGGCAACTGTGAGCCTTTCAACTGTGAGCCTTTCAACTTGGGTCCTGGAAATCAAACTCTAGTCCTTTGAAAGAGCAGCAAGAATTTTTTTTTTTGCTCTTTTTCGAGACAGGGTCTCCCTGTAGCCCCAGCTGGCCTAGAACTCACTCTGTAGACAAGGCTGGCCTTGAACTCACAAAGATCCGCCTGCCTCTGCCTCCCGGGTGCTAGAATTAAAGGCATGCGCCACCACACCTGGCTTAAAAGAGCAGCAAGTATTCTTTTTTTTTTTTTTAATTTTTTTTATTATTTATTTTTTTGTATGTGTATGAATGTACTGTCTGCATGTAGGTCTGTGCACCCATGTCGTGCAATGCCTAGGAGGGTGCAGAAGAGGGTCTCGGATTCCTCGGACTGGAGTTCTTCCTGGAATTGGAGTTACAGACGGGTTCTCAGCTGCCATGTGGGTGCTTGGGGATTGAACCCTGGTCCTCTGCAAGAGTGGTTGGCGGCTCTTAACCACTAGGCCATCCTCCCTCCAGCCCCAGCAGCAAGATTTCTTTTTTTTTTTTTTTTTTTTTTTTTTTTTTATTTTTAATTATTTTATTTATTTCTGATGTGCATGAATGTATCTGCTGCATGAAGGTTGCACCCGTGGTCGTGCACACGTCGGAGTTCAGAAGAGGGTCTCGGATCACCGCTGAACTGGAGTTCTCCTGAATTGGCAGTTTCAGAAGGTTCTCAGGCCCGCCATGTGGGTGCTGGGATCGAACCCGGTCCTCTGTAAGAGCGGTCGGCGCTCTTACCACTCTAGGCCATCCTCCAGCCCCGCAGCAAGTATTCTTAAACCACTGTGCTGGACAGCTTTATGTCAACTTGACACACCTGGGTTGAGGAAGCCTCAGTTGGGGAATTTCCTCATTGGATTCATTTACTGGCCTGTGGCCATGTCTGTGGGTTATTTTCTGGATTTTTGAGTGATATAGGGGGCCCACCCCATTGTGGATGGTGTCACCCCTGAACGGGTTGTTCTGTAAAAGAAAGCAGGTTGAGCATGGGTCAGGGGAGCAAGGCAGTAAGCAGATGCTCCTGGCCTGTGGTTTCATGCTTCAGTTCCTTCTTAAGTTCCTGCCCTGAGTTCCTCTTGGGCCCCTAGTGATGAACTGTGACCCGGAAAGATGTGACCCAAATAAACCCCTTCCTCTCCAACTTGGTATTGGCAGAGTGTTTTGTCTCAGCATTCGAAACTAGAACCAATCAAAACTGAGCTGTCTCTAGCCCCTTAACTACTATTATCTTTTTTTCTTGTGGGGCTGGAATGGAACCAAAGGCCTTGCACATGCTGAATGAACACGTTACTACTGATCAAATCCCTAGCCCCAGCTTGCCTGCTTGTGATCCTCTGCATCAGCCTCTGAGTCTTGGCATTACAGACACACCTAGCACCATTGGACATCTTTTTCGTCATTTTTGGTTTTTTTTGAGACAGAGTCTTCTTGTAGCACCAGCCAGCCTGATACTCGGTTTATAGACCAGACTATAGCCTTAACTTCAGAGATTTGCTGTTCAGCCTCCAAGGGCTGGGACTAAAGGGATGCCTCACCATGCCTGGCTTTGGAACATTTTATACAGATGGAATGTACATATTATCTAACTCTAATTCATTTTATTTTTTTTTTGGTCTTTTTGAGACAAGGTGTTTCCTCTAGCACTCAGCTGTCCTGGAACGTGCCACATAGACCAGGCTGGCTTTGAACTCACAGAGATCCATCTGCCTCTGCCTCCCAAGTATTGGGATTAAAGGCGTGCGCACCACACTGGTCAATTATGATTATTTTAGTACAGAGTCTCACTGTGTACCCATTGGGTCTCGAACTCACTATATAACCCAGGGTGGCTTTGAACTCACAGAACTAACTATATTTTTTATTATTATTTTTTAAATATTTTTATTTATACTTTATTTTATGTGTATGAGTGTTTTTTTTGTTGTGTAGTGCACCCATGTGTTTGATGCCCACAGAGGTCAGAAGAGGGTGTCAGATCCCCTGGAACTAGAGTTATAGATGGCTGTTAGCTGCCATGTGGGTGGTGGGAATTGAACCCAACTCTCTGAGAGCAGCCAGTGCTCTTAATCACTGAGCCATCTCCTCCAGTTCCCCTAACTCTATTTTTAGACATGTGGATTATTTACAAATATTTTCCACTTCTGGAGATTACAGCAATTGGATAGTATAGTGACACTTTATATGTTAAACAAATTATAGTATTTTTTTGTTGGTTTTTGGGGCGGTCTCCCTGTCGCCCCAGCTAGCCTGGAACTCAGGTCCACCTGCTCTCTGCCTCCCCAGTGCTGGGATATAGGCTGCGCCACCTGCCTGGCTGTTAATATTTTTCTTTTATTATTTTATTTTGTTTATTTGTTGTTTTTTTAATTTTTTTTTTTTTTTCTTTGTTGAAGTACTGTCTGCTGTAGGTCTGTGTACCCGTGTTGTGCTGCTCGGGGTTAGAAGGGGGCGTCGAATCCCCTGGAACTGGAGTTCTCCTGGAATTGGAGTTACAGACGGTTTCAGCCACCATGTGGGTGCTGGGGATCGAACCTGGGTCCTCTGCAATAGAGTCGGCGCTCTTAACCGCTAGGCATCTCTCCAGCCCCTTATTTTGGTTTTGAGACAGGGTCTCCCTGTAGCTCCAGTTGTCCTGGAACTAACTCTGAGACCAGGCTGGCCTCGAACTCAGAGATCCCCTGCCTCTGCCTCCCAAGTGCAGGATTAAAGGTGTTTGCCACCATGTCGGCAATATAAATATAAATAATATTATAAATTATATATTATATAATTATTTTATTATTTTTTTTTTTTTTTTGTATGTGTGCTGTGTCGTGAAATGTACCCCTGTGTGCGTCAATGCTCGGACAAACCTCGGATCCCCTGGACTAGAGTTCTCTGGAATTGGAGCGTACAGACAGTTCTCGGCTGCCATGTGGGTGCTGGGGGTCAACCCGGGTCCTCTGCAAGAGCGGTCGGCGCTTCTAGCCGCTAGGCCATCTCTCCAGCCCCGGCAATTTTTTTTTATATTTTTTTTTTTTTTATTATGTATGATTGTTTTGCCTGCATGTAATTGTTAACGCTATGTCATGCAATGCCTATGGATGCCAGAAGAGGGTGCTATATCCTCTGGAACTGGAACTTAAGTGCTATGACTATAGATGTATTCCACTATGCCCAGTTTGTATTACATACTTAAGTTTACTGAGGTATAATTTATAGTCAAATTGGGGTGGTGGTGCCTTTAATCCCAGCACTTGGGAGTCAGAGGCAGGCAGATAGATGGCTCTGAGTTCAAGGCCAGCCTGGTCTACATAGTGAGTTCCATGACACCTGGAGGCTACAGGGAGACCCTGTCTCAAAAAAAAAAAAAAAAACATCACTATTGATATGTGTACAATTCAATTAATGATTCTTAGCAACACTTACGAATTTGTGTAGCAATGTCTGCAATCCAGTTTTAGAATATTTCTGTCATGTCCAAAAGTTTACCAGTTACTTAAATAGATCTTTTGTACTATTAAAAAGTTTTCTTTGTGGCTGGAGAGATGGCCTAGCGGTTAAGAGTGCCGACGGCTCTTACAGAGGACCCGGGTTTGATCCCCAGCACCCACATGGCGGCGAAACCGTCTGAAACTTCAATTCCAGAGAACTCCAGTTCCAGGGGAATCCGACACCCTCTTCTGACCTCGCGGCATTGCACGCACGGGTCACAAACCTCATGCAGACAGTAATTCATACCATGACCAAATAAATAAAATACAAAAATTAAAAAAAAATAAATTTTACATTTGTTATTCCCAAGTCTAACTATAAACAGAGCTTTTTTATAGAGAGCAAGGTATAGCAAAAGAGTGGACATCAGTTAAGCTCCTCTTAAGAGTTAGTTTGTTCATGGCTAATCATCCCAAGCTGTTCCCTTAGTAGGAGATCTATGGCTTAACTATGACAAGACAGTGTCAACTGTTTATGCCAGCCCTTCCACAGAATATGGGAAATATGTTTTACCTTGCTTTACTTCTTCTGAAGCCATGGAGTCCCCCACCTCAAAATCCGCACTGATCCTCTTCCTGAGGAAGCGTAAGTACAGCTCACTGCGAGCATTCATTAATGTGACCTCAGTTAGGACAGGGTCCAGTTCCCTGGGACACAGAGCAGAAGGAATAAGGAAGACACAATTCCTTTAAGTAGAGGAGCTACGGGGTAGCTCTGCCAGATGGTTGACTGGCTGTGTTGTCTCAATTACAGAAACAGGTATCAATCATATGTTTCCACTTACCATTTTTGTTTTGTTTTTGTTTTTTTTTGTCTTTTTGAGAACAGGGTCTCCTTTGTAGCTTATGCTGTCCTGGACTCCACTCTGTAGACCAGGCTTGCTGAACTACAGAGATCATGCCTCCTCTGCCGGAATTGGAGTTTCAGAAGGTTCTCGGCCGCCATGTGGGTGCTGGGGATCGAACCCGGGTCCTCTGTAAGAGCGGTCGGCGCTCTTAACCGCTAGGCCATCTCTCCAGCCCCGCAGCAAGTATTCTTAACCACTGTGCTGGACAGCTTTAGTGTCAACTTGACACACCTGGGTTGAGGAAGCCTCAATTGTGGAATTTCCTCCATTTGACTGGCCTGTGGCCATGTCTGTGGGTTATTTTCTGGATTGTTGAGTGATATAGGAGGGCCCAGCCCATTGTGGATGGTGTCACCCCTGAACGGGTTGTTCTGTATAAGAAAGCAGGTTGAGCATGGGTCAGGGGAGCAAGGCAGTAAGCAGCACTCCTCCATGGCCTGTGTTTCAGCTCCTGTCTTCAAGTTCCTGCCCTGAGTTCCTCTTGGGCTCCCTCAGTGATGAACTGTGACCCGGAAGATGTGACCCAAATAAACCCCTTCCTCTCCAACTTGGTATTGGTCAGAGTGTTTTGTCTCAGCATTCGAAACTAGAACCAATCAAAACTGAGCTGTCTCTAGCCCCTTAACTACTATTATCTTTTTTTCTTGTGGGGCTGGAATGGAACCAAAGGCCTTGCACATGCTGAATGAACACGTTACTACTGATCAAATCCCTAGCCCCAGCTTGCCTGCTTGTGATCCTCTGCATCAGCCTCTGAGTCTTGGCATTACAGACACACCTAGCACCATTGGACATTCTTTTTCGTCATTTTTGGTTTTTTTTGAGACAGAGTCTTCTTGTAGCACCAGCCAGCCTGATACTCGGTTTATAGACCAGACTAGCCTTAACTTCAGAGATTTGCCTGCTTCAGCCTCCCAAGGGCTGGGACTAAAGGGATGCCTCACCATGCCTGGCTTTGGAACATTTTACCAGATGGAATGTACATATTATTCTAACTCTAATTCATTATTATTTTTTTTTGGTCTTTTTGAGACAAGGTGTTCCTGCAGCCTCAGCTGTCCTGGAACTTGCCACATAGACCAGGCTGGCTTTGAACTCACAGAGATCCATCTGCCTCTGCCTCCCAAGTACTGGGATTAAAGGCGTGCGCCACCACACCTGGCTCAATTATGATTATTTTAGTAACAGAGTCTCACTGTGTACCCATTTGGTCTCGAACTCACTATATAACCCAGGGTGGCTTTGAACTCACAGAACTAACTATATTTTTATTATTTATTTTTTTAAATATTTTATTTATTACTTTTATTTTATGTGTATGAGTGTATTGGTTGTATGTAGGTAGGTGCACCCACATCATGCTATGCCCACAGAGGTCAGAAGAGGGTGTCAGATCCCCTGGAACTAGAGTTATAGATGGCTGTTAGCTGCCATGTGGGTGGTGGGAATTGAACCCAACTCTTCTGCAAGAGCAGCCAGTGCTCTTAATCACTGAGCCATCTCTCCAGTTCCCCTAACTCTATTTTTAGACATGTGGATTATTTACAAATATTTTCCACTTCTGGAGATTACAGCAATTGGATAGTATAGTGAACAATTTAAATATGTTAAAAAAATATATATGTATATATATTTATTTTGTTGTTTTTGAGGGAAGGTCTCCCTGTAGCCCCAGCTAGCCTGGAACTCAGAGATCCACCTGCCTCTGCCTCCCCAGTGCTGGGATTAAAGGCATGTGCCACCATGCCTGGCTATTAATATATTTTAATTTTATTATTAATATATTTTATTTATTTAGTTAGTTTTTTTAATTTTAAAAAATATTTTATTTATTTATTTGTATGAATGTACTGTCTGCATGTAGGTCTGTGTACCCGTGTTGTGCAATGCTGCGGAGGTTAGAAGAGGGCGTCGAATTCCCCTGGAACTGGAGTTCTCCTGGAATTGGAGTTACAGACGGTTCTCAGCCACCATGTGGGTGCTGGGGATCGAACCCGGGTCCTCTGCAAGAGTAGTCGGCGCTCTTAACCGCTAGGCCATCTCTCCAGCCCCTTATTTTGGTTTTGAGACAGGGTCTCCCTGTAGCTCCAGTTGTCCTGGAACTCACTCTGTAGACCAGGCTGGCCTCGAACTCACAGAGATCTGCCTGCCTCTGCCTCCCAAGTGCTAGGATTAAAGGTGTTTGCCACCATGTCCGGCAATATAAATATAAATATATATATATATATCTAACTTTCTTAATATTTTGTCTGTGTCTGTCCTGTCAAGACCTGCAAAGGTCGCTGGGGCCCCCGGGCCGTGCAATGCTGCAGAGGTCAGAGAGGATCTCGGATTCCCCTGGCAACTAGAGTTCTCCTGGAATTGAGTTACAACTATTCTCGGCTGCCATGTGGGTGCTGGGGGTCGAACCCGGGTCCTCGCAAGAGCGGTCGGCGTCTCTTACCGCTAGGCCATCTCTCCAGCCCCGGCATATTTTTTTAATTTAAGCTTTTTATTATGTATGAGTTGTTTTGCCTGCATGTATATGTGTATCTATGTCATGCAATGCCTATGGATGCCAGAAGAGGGTGCTATATCCTCTGGAACTGGAACTTAAGTGCTATGACTATAGATGTATTCCACTATGCCCAGTTTGTATTACATACTTAAGTTTACTGAGGTATAATTTATAGTCAAATTGGGGTGGTGGTGCCTTTAATCCCAGCACTTGGGAGTCAGAGGCAGGCAGATAGATGGCTCTGAGTTCAAGGCCAGCCTGGTCTACATAGTGAGTTCCATGACACCTGGAGGCTACAGGGAGACCCTGTCTCAAAAAGAAAAAAAAAAAAAATCACTATTGTATGTGTACAATTCAATTAATGATTCTTAGCAACTTACTAGATTTGTGTAGCAATGTCTGCAATCCAGTTTTAGAATATTTCTGTCATGTCCAAAAGTTTACCAGTTTATACTTAAATAGATCTTTTGTACTATTTAAAGTTTTACATTTGTGGGCTGGAGAGATGGCCTAGCGGTTAAGAGTGCCGACCGCTCTTACAGAGGACCCGGGTTTGATCCCCAGCACCCACATGGCGGCAGAGAACCGTCTGAAACTTCAATTCCAGGAGAACTCCAGTTCCAGGGGAATCCGACACCCTCTTCTGACCTCCGCGGCATTGCACGTCACGGGTGCACAAACTTGCATGCAGACAGTACATTCATACACATACAGAAATAAATAAAAATAAAAAAATTAAAAAAAAATAAAGTTTTACATTTGTATTCCCCAAGTCTAACTATAAACCAGAGCTTTTATAGAGCAAGGTATAGCAAAAGAGTGGACATCAGTTAAGCTCCTCTTAAGAGTTAGTTTGTTCATGGCTAATCATCCCAAGCTGTTCCCTTAGTAGGAGATCTATGGCTTAACTATGACAAGACAGTGTCAACTGTTTATGCCAGCCCTTCCACAGAATATGGGAAATATGTTTTACCTTGCTTTACTTCTTCTGAAGCCATGGAGTCCCCCACCTCAAAATCCGCACTGATCCTCTTCCTGAGGAAGCGTAAGTACAGCTCACTGCGAGCATTCATTAATGTGACCTCAGTTAGGACAGGGTCCAGTTCCCTGGGACACAGAGCAGAAGGAATAAGGAAGACACAATTCCTTTAAGTAGAGGAGCTACGGGGTAGCTCTGCCAGATGGTTGACTGGCTGTGTTGTCTCAATTACAGAAACAGGTATCAATCATATTTTCCACTTACCAGTTTTTTGTTTTGTTTTGTTTTGTTTTTGTCTTTTTGAGACAGGGTCTCCTTGTAGCTCTAGCTGTCCTGGAACTCACTCTGTAGACCAGGCTGGCCTTGAACTCACAGAGATCTGCCTGCCTCTGCCTCCCAAGTGCTAGGATTAAAGGCGTGTGCCACCACACCCGGCTTATGTATTCTAATTATCTACTTGATAGATCATAAAGTGCCACAAGAAGAATTCTGTTTTTGGTCACTTTAGTTGGCACCACACAGGAACAAGTATCTAGCATACAATGTGTACACAGAAATAAAAATTTAATTAACTTGAATGAATACACTTTTTTTTTTGGTCTTTTAGAGACAAGGTCTCCCTGTATCCACAGCTGGCTTGGAACTCACTATGTAGACCAGGCTAACCTTGAACTCACAGAGATCTGCCTGTCTCTGCCTCCCAAGTGCAAGTGCTGGGATTAAAGGTGTGCCCCACCACTCTTGGCTCTCTTTTGAGATAGGGTCTCACTGTGAAGACCAGGCTGGCTTCTAACTCAGAGATCCAGCTGCCTCTGCCTCTCAGCCTCCCATGAGTGCTGGAATTAAAAGGCATGTTCTACCATGTCCAGCCTGAATATATTTGAATATACTTTAAACACTTTTTTTTTTGTCTTTTCGAGACAGGGTCTCCCTGTAGCCCCAGCTGCCCTGGAACTCACTCTGTAGACCAGGATGGCCTTGAACTCACAAAGATCTGCCTGCCTCTGTCTCCTGAGTGCTAGGATTAAAGGCGTGCACCACCATGCCCAGCTTTTAAACACTTATTTAAAAATTTATTTATTTTTGCTTTTGAAATAGGGTCTCATGTAGTGCATGCTAGCCTTGAATTTGCTATGTAGCTGAGGATAACCTTGAACTTCTGATCCTCCTGCTTCTACCTCTCAAGTTCTGGGATTATAGGCATGAACCATCATGCCTATAAAAATGCAGTGTTGGGCTTTGTGCATATTAGGCAAGCACGCTTTCCAATCAGCTACACCTAGCCCATGATCTATTATTCTTTATGAACAACACATTTGTTATAAAGAGACAATGTTTCTTCTATTAGGAGTAGCTGAAAGAGCCAGGCATTGGTGGCTCAGGACTTGGAAGGCAGAGGCAGATGGATTGCTATTAGTTGCTAAGCTGTCAACAATAACAAAGAATATTTAATTTTTAAATCTTTAAATTTATCTATCTGTCTATCTATCTATCTATCTATCTATCTATCTATCTATCTATCTATCTATCTATTTTTGACCATAGCATTGGTTGAATAGAATCTGCCACATGTTGATTATTTGATTTCTTACCAGCAAGGTCTCTAGATTCAGCCTTGAGTATTTCTTTCTTTGCAGCAAGGGCCTGTACCCTGACACACCCCACTTTTTTGTCTTGCTTTGGGAAATTAGTAGTGTTGGGGAGAGAGACAACTTCTGGGAAATTAGTGTTCTTTTTAAGTTTTTATTAGCATATATATTAATACTGAATAATCAACTTCATGCCATTTTCATAATGTATATGATGCGTTTGTCCTGATTATTTTTTATTTTTTATTTATTTTTAATATTTATTTATTTGGTCTTTTTGAGACAGGGTCTCCCTGTAGCTCCAGCTGACTTGGAACTCCCTATGTAGATCAGACTGGCCTTGAACTCACAGAAATCTGCCTGCCTCTGCCTTCAGAGTGCTGGGATTAAAGGCATGTGCTACCAAGCCTGGCTCTAGTTAGTTTTTATTGACACAGCCAAGAATCACCTGGGAGGAGGGAATCTCAATTGAGGGGGGTCCCTCAGATCAGACTGGCTTGTGGCCATGTCTGTGGGGAACTGTCTTGATTGCTGATTGGTGCGTGCGTGCGTGCGCATGTGTGTGTGCGCATGTGTGTGTGTGTGTGTGTGTGTGTGTGTGTGTGTGTATGTGGGGGGGGGGAATCTAGCCCACTGTGGGCAGTGGTACTCTTGGGTAGGTGATCTGGTTTGTATAAGAAAGCAGGCTGAGCCGGGCGTGGTCACGCACGCCTTTAATCCTAGCACTTGGGAGGCAGAGGCAGGTGGATCTTTGTGAGTTCAAGGCCAGCCTGGTCTACAGAATGAGTCCCAGGACAGCTGGGGCTACAGGGAGACCCTGTCTCGAAGAAAGAAAGAAAAAAAAACAAAAAACAGCTAAATCATATTTTAGTGATGCATGGTGGCGCATGCCTTTAATTCTAGCACTTGGAGGCAGAGGCAGGTGGATCTCTGTGAGCTCAACCCAGCCTGGTCTACAGAGTGAGTTCCAGGCCAGATGGGGATAAACGGAGACCCTGTCTCAAAAAAACCAAAAAACCCCAAACTCCTCAAAATCCCTAACTCATATTTTAACAGAGTAGTTTCTAAAGTAGATGTAACTACTAACTGCAACTCTCCATTTTTTTTTTTTTTTCTTAAACTGCAACTCTTATAGGCTGAAGAAAATAAGATTGTTACCTTGGTTCAATTTTTTCCACTCCAGAATTTCTCATCAAGTTGCTCTGGACAAGGCGGAACTGCAAAACACCACAGAAATGACAACAATTTTCCTGCTCTCAACTGCCTGCCTCCTCCTGTTGGCCACTCTAACCTTCTAGCCCAGGACACTAAGTTTCAGCTTGCTCACCACGCTTACTTTGCCCAAAGACTTGGTTTTGGTTCAGATGCTAATGTTCACTCCTGTTATCACATTTAAAAGCAATGCTAATAGCACTCCCAGGAACTGTCTCTCAGCCTGGAATTTAGAAATCTGAAGCCAATGCAATTTCCTTTGTTTTTCTGGGGGAAGGAAAGGGCTTGAGACAAGTTTCACACTAGTTCAGTGTGACACTCGTAGTAATCCACTTGCCTCAGCCTCCTAGTGATGGGATTCTAGGTATGAGCCAACCTGCCTAGTCTTTTTTTTTTTTAAAGGTTTCATCAGTATTATTATTATTATTGTCTTTTTCAGACAGGGTCTCCCTTTAGTACCAGCTATCCTGGAGCTGGCTATGTAGACCAGGCTGGTCTTGAACTCACAGAGATCCACCTGCCTCTGCCTCCCGAGTGCTGGGATTAAAGGCGTGTGCCACCACGCCTGGCTTAAGGTTTATTTGTAATTATGTGTACATATGTGGGTATGCCTGTGGAGTTCAGAACCACTGGATCCCCTTTGGAGCTGGAATTGTTGGTGGTTGTGAGTCACCTGATATGGGTATTGGGAACTGAACTTGGGTTCTCTGGAAGAACAGTATGTGCTCTTTTTTTGGTCTTTCTTGAGACAGGGCTGTATGTACTCTTAACCACTAAACCATCTCTCCAGACCTTTTTTTGATACAGGTTTTCAATATGTAGCTCAGGCTGGCCTTGAACTCCTTATGTAGTCCAGGCTGGCTTTATTTATTTATTTATTTTTTGGTCTTTTCAAGAGAGGGTCTCCCTGTAGTCCCAGCTGTCCTGGAACTCACTCTGTAGACCAGGCTGGCCTTGAACTCACAAAGATCTGCCTGCCTCTGCCTCCCAAGTGCTAGGATTAAAGGCGTGCGCCACCATGCCGAGCTCAGGCTGGCCTTAAAATCATGGTGACTCTGCTGCTTCATCCTTCTGACTGCCAGGATTATAGCCATGTGCTACTAAGCCCAGCTGGCCATTCCCATTTCTGTGTGATACTTTTATTTACTCCTCTCACAGGTATGGAAAATAGTTCTAAAAAAGGAAATGATAAGGAAAATTGGACATTCAAGACAAACTACTACTTGACACTTAATAGGTTCCAGGGAGAGAAAAATCCTTTTTGTATCATCGGAGAGTGCTATTCTGCGATGGAGAATTGGCCTCATGTTCCTATTGTGTCAGGTATTAACAGGGACAAGTGCAGGTCCTGTACATTCAGCATTTGGTCTCCTCTAAGCACTTTTTTTTTCTTTTCCAATTTATTCTATTGAGTGACTCTGGTTAAAGTTGCTTTCAAACTGCTGGTAGTGTTCCTCCTGCTCACCTGCTGGTGGTAGTCCCTCTGCTGGATGAACTTGTCTACTACCTTCTCCACCTGTCTGTCACATTCTGCTTGAAGATATTTGATCAGGGTAAAAAGTCTCCCTGGTCCATAATAGGTCTCCACGATGGGTTGGTGAGTTTCCACAATTCGGGCAATCCCTAAAAGGAAGATAGAGAGTTGGACTCCAAATATACTTTCCATAAAATAAACTCTCTCCTATCAAGGACTAACCTAGGTCTAACTCAATCCTTTTCAGCTATCTCACTGTCTGAAATGAATACAGATAGCTCTAGATAGTGCTACAGGTTGCTAAGAAAATTTTTTGTTTTGTTTTTTGTTTTGTTTCACATAAATTTATTTGAACAAATCTAGACCCATGTTCCCGCCCATCCCCCCACGCCACCAGAGCTCATGCATTCTGCCAAACATGCTTTTCATCTCTTTCTCAGTCTTTCTCAATATTCTCCATGAGGACGTTGACTGTTTTGAGCAGAATTTCACTATTTCAGTCAGTTCTTTGATGCAGTCCTTTCTGTTGTTGTTGTTGTTGTTTCCAATATGCATTACGCCCAACTGCTTTGGACAAAAGCTCAGGGGGCCCTACACAAGAAATACTTACAACTAGGTAATTGGCACTAGCATCCACAGATGAGGGATACCATTCGTCGTTTGTTTTTCTGGGACTGTGTTACTTCACTCAGCATGATGTCCTCTAGCTCCAGCCATTTTCCTGCAAAGCTCGTGATGTCATCTTTCTTTACTGCTGCATAGAACTCCGTTGTGTAGATGTGCCACATGTTCTCTATCCACTCGTCAGTTGAGGGGCGTTTAGGTTGGTTCCAGTTCCTTGCTATTGTGAAGACCAGAAGAAACTCCAGTTCCAGGGGTTTATCCGACACCCTCTTCTGACCACCGCCGGCATTGCACGCACGGGTGCACAAACTTGCATGAGACAGTACGTTCATGACACATGAAGAAATAAATTAAATAAAAAAAAAAATTAAAAAAG
>VZQC01001442.1:3824672-3883947 GCA_009823505.1 Rhizomys pruinosus
AAAAGATACTAAATCAGGAAACTATCCAAATGACCAGCATATAGCAAACCACAGGATTAGATGAAACACATCAGACTAAAGGGGAAAGAGGGTGGGATGCAGGTATCAGATGGAAATGTCTCCGTCCTCCTTAGAATAGAGAGGCCCACCTTCAAATAAGAGAGTGAGTGTATCTGCAAAGATGACTGCAGCTCTGCGATCACTCATGTCTGACCCAAGCACCAAGAGCAGGTTCTCCTCTGCCTTACTGGCCACCTGAAAACAGCACAGAATCTTTGTTTATCTCTCAGACCAAAGGCTTCCAATTAGATTTCCCCCACATTTCCCTTGATGGATGGAGGCCCTGACAGCACCCAGAAACCTTTTGTGGATGCTCAAAGAGGACAAGAAACTTGCGTACGTTGCTAGCTCTAAAATTTTTTTGAGTCAGGGTCTCACTATATAGTGTACAGCCATACCACCCTGAACATGCCCGATTTCATCTGGAACAATCTATATAAATTACCCTGGCCTTGAACTCACAAGATATCCACCAGCCTCTACTTCCCTAGCACTGGAATTAAAGGTGTGTGTGACCAGGCCCAGCATGATAGCTCTTTTATTCAGACAAAAAAAAATGCCTTTACTCTCTGATCATAAGTCCTACTGTTAGCTAAAGAGATAGAGCACTCCTGATTTCAATAATCGGCTTAAAGTGCCACTTCTATTTTTTTGGTCTTTTTGAGACGGGGTCTCTCTTTAGTCCTAGCTCGCTATGTAGATCAGGCTGGCCTTCAACTCAGAGAGATCTGCCTGCCTCTGCCTCCTAAGTGCTAGGATTAAAGGCATGTGACACCACACTCCTAAAAGTGCCACGTCTTATATTAACAATGCTTTTTCCAGTCAAAGCAAAGAATCTGGGGACCATGGAAATTCTTAGTGGATATTTTGTGGCTTGTTTGTTTTTCCCGCATGAGATGAAGTTTCTTTATGCAGAACAGGCTAACCTTAAACTAACTAGCCAGGCGCACGCCTTTAATCCCAGCATTCGGGAGGCAGAGGCAGGCAGATCTATGTGAGTTCAAGGCCAGCCTGGTCTACAGAGCAAGCTCCAGGCCAGCTGGGATTAAAAGGGAGACCCCGTGTCAAAAAGACCAAAAAAACCACAACAACAACAACAACAACAACAAAAAAAAAACTAACCTGAAACTTAGGATTCTCCTTCCTCTGTGCACCACCTGCTGGCCTGGAAAGATCTTTTAAGGGATTAACATCAAAGCAATGTGTAGGTCTCTGGTGATAAAATACTTATTTAAAAAAATATACCATGAGATGGGTGTGGTGGCCCATGCATTTGGTTTCAGCACTGGGAGGCAGAGGCAGGCAGATGTCTGCAAGTTCAAGGCCAGCCTGGTCTACATAGCAAGTTCCACTGGCTACAGGGAGACTCTGTCTCAAAAAGAACAAGAAGATAAGCTCAAAAAGAACAAGAAGATATATATATATATATATGTATATATATATATATAAAATGGAACAGTTTATAAGTTTTTATTTTATGTATATGAGTGTTTGTGTTTTGCCTGTGTGTATTGTGTACCCATGTGTGCAGTGTCCTCAGAGGCCAGAAGAGGGTGTCAAGCTCCCTGGGCTGGAGTTACAGATCACTGTTAACTTCATGTGGGCCCTAGGGACTGAACCTGGGTCCTCTGCAAGAGCAACTGGTGCTCTTGACCATGGGACAATCTCTCCAGCCTTTTTTTTTTAAATTAACTAATTAATTAATTAAAAAAATTTTTTTTGAGACAGGGTCTCCCTGGAGCCACAGCAGGCCTTAAACTCACTATGTAGTTCAGGCTGGCCTTGATTTCACAGAGATATGCCTGCTTCTGGTTCCTACATACATGCTAGGATTAAAGGTGTCTCTTTACATAGCCCAGACTAACTAGAATTCACTATATAATCAAAGATGGTCTCAAAATAGTGATGTTCCTACCTCCAAAGAGCAGGCATTACAGGCATGTTCTATACCACCATGCCTAGTAGCCATCCTTAATCATGTATGTGTGAGTGTGTGTATTTGTGTTTGTGTGTCAGTAAGTACACTCGTGTCATACAATTCCCACAGAGGTCAGAGGAAGATGTTGGATTTCCCTGGAACTGGAGTTATGGATGGTTGTGAGCTGCCACGTGCGGTTGACTCCCAGCACCCACATGCTGGCTAATAGCCGTCTGTAACTCCAGTTCCAGGAGGTCCAATGCCTCCTGACCTTGTGGGAATTTCCCGACATAGGTGTACTTCATACATGCAAGCAATACGCTGATACACATAAAATTAAAAAATAAAAAAAGCTTGCCGGGCGTGGTGGCGCACGCCTTTAATCCTAGNTTTTTTTTTTTTTTTTGGTCTTTTTGAGAAGGGTCTGCTTGTAGCCCCAGCTTGCCTGGAACTCACTCTGTTGACCAGGCTGGCCTTGAACTCTCAGAGATCCGCCTGCCTCTGCCTCCCAAGTGCTGGGATTAAAAGCATTCTCTACCACACCCAGCCAAAGACAGTTTTTTTGTTTTTTTTTTTCTGGTATTTTTTTGAGACAGAGTCTCCCTTTAGTCCTAGCTGGCCTGGAGCTTGCTATGTAGACCAGGCTGGCTTTGAACTCTCAGAGATCTGCCTGCCTCTGCCTTGTGAGTGCTAGGATTAAAGGTATGGGCCACCACACCTGGCTCTTTTTTTTTGGGTGGGGAGGGGAGATGGCTCTTAGCTGCCATGTGGATGCTGGGAATTGGACCCAGGGGTCCTCTGCAAGAGCAGTCAGTGCTCTTAACGGCTGAGCCATCTCTCCAGCCCTGATACGTCATTCTCAAAGATGGACAGGATTTTGGTACTCAAATAGGAGAGACATTCCAGGAAAAGGGATTGTAACAAGGAAAGGAACAAAAGCAGAAATATGAAGAGCAGTCTTAGAGTATTGCAAGGATTATATGTCCTGGCCTAAAGAGGAATTCAGGAATCATTTGTACAATAAACAGGGGTATGAGTGACTACCCCTACAAAGACAGTATCTGAGTCAAGATCTCAGAAGACCTAGAATACCAAGCAAGGAATTTTTTAGGCCATGTGTGTATAGGCCAGATGACACCCTCTGGCTCATCCTCAGGAACACTGCCTCCTTTGAGGCAGTGTCTCTCACTAGTCTGGAGCTTACCTGTTAGGTAAGACTGTATGGCCAGTGAACTTCAAAGGCCTCTCTGCCTCCCCACCACTAGGTTACAAGCATGCCCCTGGTATACATGGTATTTTTATGTGAGTTCTTGGGATCAAACTCAGGTCTTCATGTTTGTGAGGCAAGCACGTTACTCACTAAGTTAGCTCTCCAGCTCAAGAATCTCATTTTGTAAGCAAGCAGTATGGTTACATGCAAAGAACCTACTAGCTCGACAATCAGTAGCAAAGGTTCAGTTTCCTTTTCTTTTTTTAATATTTATTTATTTATTTTGTATGTGTATGAATGTACTGTCTGCATGCAGGTTTGTGCACCTGTGTCGTGCAATGCCGCGGAGGTCAGAAGAGGGTATAGGATTCCCCTGAAACTGGAGTTAAAGATGGTTCTCAGACACCATGTGGGTGCTGGAGATTGAACCTGGGTCCTCTGCAAGAGCAGTTGGCACTCTTAACCGCTAGGCCATCTCTCCAGCCCCAGTTTCCTTTTCTATCAAATGGGAATATCATCTGTTCTGGGATGCTACAGGACTTATACAGGGTCTCCTATGAGACACAGGAACTTCCTAATAATACCTTTTAAAAGGTTTTTGGTTTTTGTTTGATTTTGATGTTTTCAGGGACATGGTGCCTCAGCCTTCTGAATGCTGGCATTATAGGCTTGAGGTACCATACAAGGCAACACACTTTTTTTTTCTTGGTTGAGTTTACATAGTTTAGATCACAAATATTTATAACTAAAACAGAAGTTGAAAGTTAGTGAAGCTGACCTTCCTTGCCCTGCCGGCTGAGCTCAATTACGGACTTGTCTAAGCATAAGTAACGATGAATATGTGCTGCGGCCTGCTCGTAATCTTCATTCCTCAAAGCAGTCTGAACTCCATCCATGCAGAACTTCAGGTCCAGGATGTCATCAGCTCTCTGAATGGCCTGATAGAGGCGGTTCTGCAAAAAATACTTTATGCTTAGAAACAATGCCTATTCTTTGTTTTTTTTTTGACAATGCCTATTCTTTCACAAATCCTTATCTAGTCAATAGGTCCTTTCCAGCTTTAAGTGGTAAAAACTACCATCACCACTTGTAAAACTGTTATGGAGAGCCAGGCGTGGTGGCGTACACCTCTAATCCTAGCACTTGGGAAGCAGAGGCAGGAGGATCTCTGTGAGTTCAAGGCCAGCCTGGTCTACAGAGTGAGTTCCAGGCCAGCTGGGGCTACAGGGAGACCCTGTCTCAAAAAGACAAAAAACAAAAAAAAAACAAACAAACCAAACCGAACCAAACCAAACAAAACTCTTATGGATGATGATCAAGACAGTAACAGATATGATTTAATTAATGCAGTCAATTAATTTTAGTAGCTGCATGAACGGGAATAATCTGTATTTATATTTGGTTTCTCTTGTTAAATTTATAACTGAATCAGAATGTATGTGACACTTCAGAGCATGACACTGCAGTGTGAGGAATCTAATCTAGGGCTTGATGTATGTCAGGCAAGTACTCTACCAATTGAACTATACTCCCAGCCCCTCTACTGACATCTTCAGATGTTAAACCAGCTTTGCATTCCTAGGTTTTCTGGCATATGCTTTTATATATATGTTGTTGGATTTGCTTTTACTGTTTGTTGAGAATTTTCACCCCTACATGCGTAAGAACTATTGGTCTGGAGTTTTCATGTTATCTTTGTCTGATTCTGACATATTTAATTAGATTTTTACTGGACGATGCTAATCTAGTATTTAATGTGGTAACTCCTTTCCTCCCTTCTAAGCACTCAAACATCAAAAGCTCGATGGACTTACCTTGGCCAGGTCAAGCTGACGGACTTTGCTGGACACGTTTTCAGCGAGGTTGCAGGTGAAGGTGATCATTCCAGCCAGCTGCTTTGCATCTCCCTCAATCAGCTGCAGGTTGGGGCTGGAGACAGATATTGGCAGGACACACATATCCACAGAGGCAGAGGGCAGGAATAAGAAACAGAAAGAGGGTCTAATGTAGCCCAGGATGGCCTCAAACTCATGGTGAAAGCAGAGGATAGCCTTAATGTTTTGGTTGGTTAGCCTTAGCCTTTAATGGCTGAGCTATCTCTTCAGTACTATAACCCTTAACTCTGGATCTTCCTGCCTTTCCATCCCAAGAGCTGGGATTATATAAGTGTATACCACCATAC
Organism: Rhizomys pruinosus; assembly: GCA_009823505.1. Lineage (NCBI taxonomy): Eukaryota > Metazoa > Chordata > Mammalia > Rodentia > Spalacidae > Rhizomys > Rhizomys pruinosus. The sequence continues at coordinate 3,830,043 of VZQC01001442.1, forward strand.
CCAGGCTTGCTTGCTTTCTTTTTGAGGCAGGCTCTCACTAGATAGTCTAAGTTGGCCTCAAACCTGAGACTGCCTCCTGCCCCCGCCTCAACTTCCTGAGTGCTTAGATTATAGCTACGCACCAAAATGTTCAGCAAATATACAAAATTATAAAAACAGTGGTTCTTAGCGAATGGCGCACGCCTTTAATCCTAGCACTTGGGAGGCAGAGGCAGGCGGATCTTTGTTCAAGGCCAGCCTGGTCTACAGAGTGAGTTCAAGGATAGCTGGGGCTACAGGGAGACCCTGTCTCGAAACAGACAAAAAATAAAAGTGGTTCTTGCCAGGCATGGTGGTGAACACCTGTAATCCAAGCAGAGGCAGGTGGATCCCTGTGAGTTCGAGGCCAGCCTGGTCTACATAGTGAGTTCTAGGGTCCTAGGACAGCTGAGGATGCAGAAAGACCCTGTCTCAAAAAGACAACAATAACAAAAAGCAGTGGTTCTTAAACTTGAACTGCACATCAGAATCACCTAGGACAGTTATTAAATATGCATCTCTATGCCTCAGAAAGTTTCTAATTCAGTAACTTTAGATCATGAGGTCTCAGAATTTGCATTTCTTTTTTTCTTTTTTTCCTTTTTCTATCTTTTTGAGACAGGTCTCCCTGGAGCCCCAGTTGGCCTGGCACTTGCTAGGTAGATCAGGCTGGCTTCAATCAATCTCATGCATTTTTAATAATGTGGTCTGATTTCAGGTTTTTTTCTTTTTTGAGTCAGGGTCTCCCTATAGTCCCCGATGGTCTGGAACTCGCTATGTAGTTCAGACTGGCCTTGCTCTCATAGACTTCACCAGCCTCTGCCTCTTGAACGATGGGATTAGAGGCATGTACCACCAATGCCCAGCTATTTTGTTTTTAAAAAGAGGATTCCATATAATGGAGACCAGCCTTGAACCCCTCACTCACATGTCCCTATTCCCAATTGCAAGAATTACAGGTATGTGCTATCATGCCCAGTTGTTGGAAAAAAACCCAAAGACTTTTTTTTTGGGGGGGGGNGTCTCCCTGTAGCCCACTGTCCTGGAACTCACTCTGTTAGACCAGGCTGCCCTTGAACTCACAAAAGATCCACTGCCTCTGCCTCCCAAGTGCTAGGATTAAAGGCGTGCGCCACCACGCCCAGCCAAAGACTTTTTAAAAAAAAAATTTTTTTTAGCCGGGCATGGTGGGGCATGCCTTTAATCCCAGTGCTCAGGAGGGAGAGGCAGGCTGATCTCTGTGAGTTCAATGCCAGCCTGGTCTACAGAGTGAGTTCTAGGACAGCTGGGGCTACAGGGAGACCCTGTCTCAAAAATACCAAAAAAAAAAAAAAAAAAAAAAAAAAAAAAAAAGGGTTTTAAATTTTTATTTTGGGGCTGGAGAGATGGCCTAGCGGTTAAGAGCACCGACTGCTCTTGCAGAGGACCCGGGTTTGATCCCCAGCACCCACATGGTGGCTGAAAACTGTCTTTAACTCCAGTTCCAGGGGAATCTGATGCCCTCTTCTGACCTCCGCAGCATTGCATGACACGGGTGTACAAACCTGCATGCAGACAGTACATTCATACACATATGAAAATAAATAAAATTAAAAAAAATTATTTTTATTTTATGTGTATGAGTATTCTGCCTGCATGTGTGTACATGCACCCACACATTCCATGTCCACAGAAGCCAGAAAAGGGTGACAGACCCTCTAAAACTGGAGTTTTATGGCTGTTAGCCACTATACGGGTGCTGGGAGCCAAACCTTGGTCTTCTGGAAGAGCAGCCAGTGCTCTTAACCACTAAACCATCTATGCAGCTCCCAAAGACTTTCTTTTTGTCTTTCGTTTTTTTGAGACAGGGTCTTATATGACCCAGGCTGGCCTTCAACTCTGATGCTCCTGCCTTCGTATCTCAAGGGCTGGTTACAGGTCTGAGTCACTATGCCTACTTCCAAGGCCTCTTGTAAAAAATTAGTCTTCAGGGGCTGGAGAGATGGCTCAGTGGTTAAGAGCACCAACTGCTCTTGCAGAGGACCCAGGTTCGATTCCCAGCACCTACACGGAGACTAAGAACCGTCTTTAACTCCAGTTCCAGGGGAATCTGACACCCTCTTCTGACCTCCGCTGCATTACATGACACAGGTGCACAAACCTACATGCAGACAGTACATTCATACACATACAAGAATAAATAAAAAAATTAATCTTCAAGCCCTGCGTGGTGGCATTTGCTTTTATTTTATTTTTTGGTCTTTTTGAGACGGGGTCTCCTTATAGCCCCCCGCTGTCCTGGAACTCACTCTGTAGACCAGGCTGGCCTTGAACTCACAAAGATCTGCCTGCCTCTGCCTCCTAAGTGTTAGGATTAAAGGTGTGCACTACCATACCCGCTGGCATTTGCTTTTAATCCCAGCTCTCGAGAGGCAGAAGCAGGCAGAACTCTGTGAGACTGAGGCCAGCCTGGTCCACACAGTGATTTCCAGGTGGGATGGGACTAGGGAAAACCCTGCCAAAAAAATTAAGTTAAAAAAATTATGTGTATGTGTGGATGGATACGTGCATGTGAGTGAAGTGCTAGTAGAGGTCAGATGTGTTGGATCCCCTGAAGCTGGATTTACAGGCAGTTGTGAGTCACTTGCTGGGAACTGAACTTAGGTCCTTTGCAAGAGCAGTATATCCTCTTAAGTGCTGAGCTAATCTCTCCAGACCCATCCAAAGACATTTTGATAGCCAGTGAATGTATATACTTAGGTGATCACTTTGAGTTAATGTTCCTTTCTATTTCAAATTCATTGTTTTTTTTTACAACAAAAAGGAAAAAAATTAATCATTTTTTTGCCCTTTCTTGAGAGGTCTCACTCTGTAGCCCAGCCAGCCTTACTATACAAACTCTGTAGCTCAGCATAGCCTCCGACTTGCAGCAATCTTCTTCCCTGAGCCTCCTACTGGCCAGGAAGACAGGTGGGAGCCACTTTGGTGGGCTAGGAGAATTAATGTGATACAATTCCAGATTCCACTGGAATTTACAATAATTCATGCTGTGATGCACACTCACCCCATTCTGTGGAGAGCGACCATTTTACTTTCAATGGTGTTTTGCTGCTCCAAAAGAGCATCCAGCTCTCTCTCCACCACTTTCTGAAATACAGAGAAACATCATCAGAATAGGTAGGATTGTGTGTGTGTGTGTGTGTGTGTGTGTGTGTGTGTGTGTGTTACTAAGGATTGAACCCAGGGTCTTCTACTTGCTAGGCGAATGTCCTACCACCAAGCTATGCCCCTAGTCCTAGGGAAAGAACTTTTTCTAACTCAGTCACTTATCTAAAGAGTGACTCCCATTTCACATTTCTTTTCTCCTCCCAACAAGCTCCCTTTGGATTTTTGTTCTTGTTGAACTAAATGCTTCCCTTTTGGACCTAGCAAATTTAACAACTGCTATATAATCTTTTTAGTTTGCTTTGATACAAGATTTCAGTTAGCCTAGGATAGCTTCCAACTTGCTATGTAACAGAGGATGACCTTGAACACTTATTCTTTTTGCCTTTACTTTCCAAGTGCTTTCTGATTACAGCCATGAGTTTATTTCTTGTATACCTTATTCCATGTAGCAGATAAACATCACAATAGGAACAAATAAACTTTTATTCAGTACTATTAGTACAGTGCTTCACACAGATAGGCTTTGAAATCTCATGGATTAGGCGGGTGTGACAATGCACTTTTGTTATCCTAACACTCAGCAGGTAGATGCCAAGATCAGGAGTTCAAGGCCAGTCTTGGCTACATGGCTGCATGATATAGGTGCATTTACATACATGTGAGTAAAACACTCAGACATACAAAAATACTTTAAAAGGAGCTGGAGAGATGGTTCAGCGGTTAAGAGCGCCGACTGCTCTTGCAGAGGACCCGGGTTCGATTCCCGGCACCCACATGGCGGCTAGGAACTGTTATTAAATCCAGTTCAGGGGGAATCTGACACCCTCTTCTGACCTCCGCGACACAGTTGCACCAACCTACATGAAGACAGTACACTCATATACACTAAAAAAAATTAAAAATAAGAAAGAAAAGAAACAAAAGTAAAATAAAACATAGTGGCTAAATGAGTGAAATTTCCAAGGTGGCCATCGTAAAAAAAAAAAAATCCTTCCTTCCTGAATACTTAATAAGAGAGGATATTATACTTCTTTTATCTCAGTAAGGTCATTTATTATGCTACCTCACTTTATGTACTCTTTTCTTTTCTTTCCCTCCCTCCTTTTCTTTTCTCTTCTCCCCTCCCCTCCTTTTCTCCCCCTCTCCCTCTCCCTCCTCCCCCTCTCCTTTCTTCTCCTCTCTTTTCTTGAGACAAGTTCTCGCTAGGTAGCCCAGGTTAGTCTTCAACTTGAGATCCTCTTGCCCTAGCCTTCTGAGTGCTAAGATTACAGGTGTGCATCACATGTGGATCTGCTTTTGTTTCTTCACCTATAAGCTAGGGGGATAGCAGGGCTGGAGAGATGATTCAGCAATTAAGAGTGCACTGCTCTTCCAGAGGACCTGAATTCAGTTCCCAGAACTTACATCAGGCCTCTCATAACCACCTGTAACTCTAGTTCCAGGAGATCCAACACCTCTGGCCTCAGACATACACATATACACATAATTAAAAAAAAAAAAAGAAAGCGGCACATGGTGGCACACGCCTTTAATCCTAGCACTTGGGAGGCACAGGCAGGCGGATCTTTGTGAGTTCAAGGCCAGCCTGGTCTACAGAGTGAGTTCCAGGACAGCTGGGACTACAGGGAGACCCTGTCTCGAAAAGACCAAAAAAAAAAAAAAAAAAAAGATAGGCTCGGGTTTGATTTCCAGCACCTGTACTGGGACTAACAATCTTCTTAAGTTCAGTTCCAAGGGATAACCCCAACAAATGAGTTAAAATCAGGAGATACAATGCCCTCTTCTGGCCTCCCATGGACATGATGCATGAGTTCACTTACATGCATGTAGGCAAAACATTACATATAAAAATAAATTGAGCCAGGTGTGGTGGCACAGGCCTTTAATCCCAGGACTTGGGAGGCAGATGCAGGCAGACCTCTGTGAGTTCAAGGCCAGCCTGGTCTACGTAGCTGGGGCTACAGGGAGACCCTTTCTCAAAAAGAACAACAAAAAAGACAGCAATAGCAAATGAAACAGGATAAATGTGCTTTGAAAAGTGTATGTAGAGGGGCTGGAGAGGTGGCTCAGCAGTTAAGAGCACTTGCTGCTCTTGTAGAAGACTCAGGTTTGGGTCCCAGTGGCACCCACATGTCAGTTTATAACCATTTGTATCTTTACTTCTATGGGATCCAATGCCCTCTTCTGGCCTCCAAGGCACCAAACATGCACGGGGTACAGACACAAACATGCAAACAATACACCCATACGCATAAAATTAAGGGTTTTTAAAAAAGTATATGCAGCATGCAATTCAATATTAGCTACATATTTTCATTAAGATAATCCACAAGGATGCAGAGAAAAATTTCCCCTGTCATCAATTTTTTTTTTTTTTTTGAGACAGGGTCTCCCTTTTAGTCCCAGCTGGCCTGGAACTTGCTCTGTAGACCAGGCTGGCCTTGAACTTACCTGCCTCTGCCTCCCAAGTGCAGGGATTAAAGGCGTGCGCGACCACACCCAGCCTGACAGTCATCAAATATAAATACAGAGCCAACATTATTGCATCTATAAGACCTTGCTGAAAGTACTGACTGATTCAGAGAATATAGTTAGAAATGTGAACTTGCTGGGCATGGTGGCGTGTGCCTTTAATCCTAGCACTTGGGAGGCAGAGGCAGGTGGATCTTTGTGAGTTCAAGGCAGCTGGTCTACAGAGCGAGTTCCAGGACAGCTGGGGCTACAGTGGAGACCTGTCCGAAAAGACAGAAAAAAAAAAAAAAAAGTGAACTCAAGAGCACTGAACACTTATTGCTGAGAAAGTATTACAAATTAAGAATTGGTGCAATATTCAAAATATCAGTGATCACTTCTCCATCCCATTACAAGTGTTTTGGGAAAACCAGTTGCCAATATTTTACATTTCCTCCTGACCAGCAAGCAACCCAACCACATTGGAAAGTGAACTATCAGGTTGCTCCAGAAAAGAAAAGGAGGTAAAAGTAGATGCCATGCTATGAATTGAAAGGAATCAGGGATCAAGTTCATATCCTTTACCCGACAATACATCAGAGATACAAGAGATGAGTTCTCTAAAACTAGACAGCTTGTACCTCAATCTTAAAAAGTTCAAACTCCTCGAAAGTGCAGCGATGTGCACTTTTAATCCAGCTACCTTCAAGCATGCCCACGAGGATAGCAAATTCGAGGATAGTTTAGACAGCAGAGAGGCTGCCTCAAAAAAGAAAAAGTTGAGCCGGGCATGGTGGCACAGGTCTTTAATCCCAGCACTTGGGAGGCAGTGGCAAGTTCCAGGGGAGCCAAGGCTATACAGTGAGATCCTGTCTCAATAAATAAACTCCTAAAAATTCTGCACTTAACTGAAATTCTAAAATTCATACATCATTCCTTACAATTAAAACTTAATTTGCAATGACTTCTCTCTTAATGACAAGGAGCTGTTTCATAATTTTTCGGCTCCCAAGCCAATGTAATTCTTACTGTGAAAATCAGTTTGCCATATTCATATGCTTTCACCCTAATTATTCTCCAGGTATGGGGGAGGGAGAAGGCAGATCGTCCAGGTATCGGAGCAGACACGCTTGAAGGTACGCAAGCTTAGGTGAACAGAGTTGACAGGTGGCCCTGAATACCCAACTACACGTTATCGCGTCTCGGCTAGCTGCTTTTTAGTTTCCTGAGTGTGGTGGCAGAGCTTCCCACGGCCCAACTTCCCTGGACTGACGCCTCCGATGCCCTGTGCCTCCCGGATCCTCCTGGGAAAAGAGGCTCAGATCCCCACCTCCTCGCCGCAGAGCCGTTCGTACACGGCTTTAAGCTCCTGCAGCTCTGTCAGGGAGCAAATATGCTCAGTGGAGATTTCCGAGCAGCGACCTCCTCCCACCCCCTGAGTCGGCGAAGGAACTCCGGACAACTTAGGAGGCGATTCCAGTTCTGCCATCTTGGGCCGCATCCGGTGCTTCCGGCTTCCCAAGGTCCCCTCCGCGTTGGCGCTGCGGCCTGTGGAGCTGGTCTCTGTAATGCCCGATCAATATAAAAATAAATTGAGCTGGACGTGGTGGTGCACGCTTTTAAGCCCAGCACTCGGGAGGCAGACGCAGGCGGATCTCTGTGAGTTCAAGGCCAGTTTGGTCTACATAGTTCCAGGACAGGTAGGGTCCCCAGGGAGACCCTGTCTCAAAAAAGGTAAAAAAAAGTTAATTTCCTGTTTTGGGGGAAAGTTTCTATGTATTTAAAATAATTCCAAATGCTGCGTGGATAAAAGGAAGCATTTTAAAAAATTACACATATTCTTCAGGCGCAGGTTGAGTACCTCTTTCCGTCGCGCGCCATCCGAAGGCCCCCATCTTAAGGGCTAATGGCAGACGTCTGCCGCTTGGCGTTGGTGGCGGCTTAGTCCTTGAGAGAATTTACCATCCATTGGATACCGACGCCATCCTTCCTGCTGCAGGGTAAAGAAGTGGCCTCATAGCATATTTGGGTCCGAGGAAGTGGAAAGCGGCCGCGCGGGGGAAGTGCTAGGCACTTTGGTGGGAGTCTCGGGCAGTTGTAGGCCAAGTGGCCCGAGAGGCGCGAGGTGTTGGAGAATGTTCGGGGCGCGCAAGTGGCGTCCTGGGCTCTTTACCTGCTTCTGGGAACGAGTCCTGCCTGGAAATAGGCTTGCAAGTCGGGCGTGGTGGCGCACACTGTGTTCCCAGCACGCGTGGAGGTTGAGGCTGTAAAATCCGGTGTGGATGCCAGACTAGGTTACAAAACACGGGGGCTTTTCCTCTGGCTAGAAGAAATGGTTTTCAGGAGGAAGGGCGCGGGGGGGGCATTGTTTAAAAGGAGTAAATAAGAGTTTTCGTAACCAGGATTCTGGTTTGAGTTTGTGCTTTGGTAGTTGGGCATTTTGGTTTGTCCTCTAAGACTGTTTTCTCCTGTACAAAATGAAGGACGGCGATACCTATCTTTGAAAAGGTCTGCAGAATGTGAATGCATGAATGCAGTAGAGGGAGAGTGAGGATTGACACAGTTGTTTGTGTGAGTGGGAGCTTTCTGTTTGGGCCGTGTTTCCTAAGTAATACTTGTATGGTCTTCCTCTAGAATGCACCTTTTTCTGTCTGACAGGAACTGAGTTGTTTTAGTGAGTAGGTTTGAGTTTGTTTAGTGAGTAAGTTTTGAGTTTTAAAATCGTCAGCTTGAAGTGTAGCCAGGGGTAAAGCATTTGCTTTAAGGCCCTGGATTCAGTTCCCAGAACTACAAACACAAAAGTTCTCAAGTACAGAGCAATAGGAGATGCAAATGAAACTGGACACCAAATTTTCACCTGTTAAGTTAGCAAATGTCAAAAGTCTTAACATCACTTTGGCTGGTTATGGGCCAGCAAGAACTCTTTAAGTTGCCTGTTAATTGGTAAGGTCTCTGAAAGGCAATTTGGAAGTACTAAAATGTAACCTTTAAATCCCTTAGTCTTCTAATTCCATGCTGTAGCTAAATGAATGGAATAAAGCCATTGAATAAGATACTCTGCAGTTGTAAAAGAAAAAGGAGAAAGCCTTTGTTCAACGGTATAGCAGTAACTCATAATAAAGTTGCAGTACAATGTGAGTATGTATAGTACCCATCCTTTGGTTAAAGAGAGGACATAAAATGTGGTATAAATGTATGTGCTTTTATATATATGTATATATATACATATAGACACATGATGTGAGCATATGCATAAAGCTTGGTAAGCTTTATTCCTCTCGAGAGAACTGGGAAATGGATATGAGGGAGTTTGTGCTTCCAAATTTATTTATTTATTTATTTATTTATTTATTTATTTATTTATTTATTTATTTGAAACCATCTCACTGGGTAGCCCTGGTAGACCTGGAACTTATTATGTAGACTAAATTGGCCTCAAACTCACATAGAGATGGCCTGCCTTTGCCTCCTGAGTGCTTTGATTAAAAGACATATACCACCGTGTCCAAGCCTGCTTTTGAATCTTGAATGATGTGAAATGTGTAGCCTGTTGAACTACATACAGTTAACCGTAGATTTTAGTTTGTCAAAATGATAAATAAGCATGCTGCAGTAATGAGCACATCCTAGCCTGGCATCTTACCACTCACTATAATGATGTTAGGCAGGTGATCTAATTTCTGAGCTTCAGTTTCCTTAGCTTTAAAGAGAATATGAAAATGCATAGTTTATAGGATTCTTTTTCCTTTGAGACAGGATCTCTGTAGTCCAGCCTGGAACTCACTGTGCAGCTCAAGCTGGTTTCAAACTTGTAGGGATCCTCCTCTCTGTCTTCCTAGTTTGGGAGCGAGCCACCATGCCTAGTTTACCCCCAAACCCGCCTCGTTCTTTTCCTTGAGATAGGATATTGCGATATAGCCTGTCCAGGGCTGGAGAGAATTTCTAGGGCTCACTGTATAAAAGTACTCGCTGCTTTTGCAGAGAGCCCAGTTTTAGTTCCCAGCATCAAGGAGATTTGACACCTCCTTTTGGCCTCTGCAGGTACTAATCAGGCATGCGGTGAACAGACATGCATGCAGGCAAAATACCTGTGCACATATAAATAAATACATCTTTAAAAAAAACACAAGGATTTAGCCAGGCGTGGTGTTGCATGCTTTTAATCCTAGCACTTGCCTTTAATCCTAGCACTGGGGTGACAGAGGCAGGCAGATCTTTGTGAGTTCAAGGCCAGCCTGGTCTACAGAGTGAGTTCCAGGACAGCTGGGGCTACAGGGAGACCCTGTCTCGAAAAGACCAAAAAAAATTAAAAAATAAAAAAAAAAGGATTTCCCAGTTACCTTTTTTTTTTAAATATGTTCTTAGCCCACTTTGACTTGATGCTAATTGGTATAACCAAGACCTGACGTGTACTGGCTGTGTCACTTTCGTTGCTACCATGTTCCTGTACAACTTGACCTTGCAGCGTGCCACTGGCATCAGCTTTGCCATCCATGGCAACTTCTCTGGTACGTTGTTCTTTATTATCTTTGTAAATTGAATTAGTATTTATTTTGCTTATCTCTTGTTGAGGGAAATGCTTGCCCTTTACAAGAAAATCATTGCGGATAAATGTGAATGATCCAGATGTGATTGGTAATCTATGAGATTTGTATTTGGATTGTTACCTAATTTCAAGTGTTTCTTTTCAGGTAATAATTCTCGTCATAGGTGCACATCCCTTCCCAGATGAGACATAACAAGATGTCATTATAAATCATGATCTTTTTTTGGAGACAGGATTCCCTGTATCCTCGGCTGTCCTGTAACTTACTCCACACAGACTAGCCTAACTTCATCTCACAGAGATGGGCCCACCTCTGCCTCCCAAGTACTGGGATTAAAGGTGGATGCTACTATTGAAGCCAATTTTTTAATTGAAGCTTTGTGTATTTCATACAAAATTTCAAAGCAAATCTAGACCCCTTCCCCCCATCCCACCAGAGCTATGTTTTTTTTTTTTTTTTTAGACAGTGGCAGTTTCAGTTTATTAGAGGCTGGCCTCAAACTCAGAGCAAGTGTCTTAGCCTGCCAGTGCTGGAACTACAGGCATGCCACAACAGAACCTTCCTGAAGTCATCATGATTCTTGATCTTGAGTTTGGCATCAGTTTGATGAATGTCTTAACAGGGTGTGGTAGCTTACACCTATATTCTCTGTACTCTGGCGCTGAGGCAGTAGGCTCATGAGTTTAAGGTTAACCTGAGCTACATAGTGTATTCGGGGCCAGCCTAAGATACATAGTTAGAACTGTGTCAGAAATCAAAAGTAGGGTCAGTGAGATAGCTTTGAGGCCAAATGTACTTGTTACTTAAGCCTGACAACCAGAGTTTGGGCTCTAGAACCCATGTAGGAGAAAACTGACTCTTGAGAGTTGTCCTTTTGTCCATGGCACTTGTGCACGCATGTACTTGCCATTCACACACCTTATATATGTACAGACAAAAAGTTAAAGATAGTGAGAAACAGTGGGCTGGAAAGATACTTTATTGTGAAAGCAATAAACCCATTACTAAAGTACCTATGTTTGATGCCTAGAGCTCGAGGAAAAGGCTAGACATAGGGGCAAAGCTTGGTAGCGTACGCCTTCAATGCCAACACTTGAGGCAGAGGCAGCTGGATCTCTCTGGAGTTTGAGACTACACAGGGCTACATAGTGAAGGCCTGCAAAGGCTACATAGTGAAACCCTGTCTCAAAAGAAGCATAGTCTAGGGAGATGACTTAGTGTACGATACAGTACTTGCTATACAGATGTGAGCATGTGAGCTTGGATCACAGACCCTGCATATAAGTAGATTCAGTAGTGCATCTGGAATCCAGTGTATCCGGTATCTTAACAGGAGACTATCTCAAACAAGGTGGAAGGCATTGCCAACACCTGAGACTCTTCTGACCTCCACATGTGCACCTGTGGTGGCAAGTGCACACCAAGTATGCAGACATGTGCACATACATCATATATAAATGCACACACACAAATCAAAAACAGTAATAAAAATACTTGCTGGTGTGGCTTGGATTTCCAATCCCAGCACTTGGGAAGGACCTGAATTCAGTTCCCAGAACCCATACCAGGCAGCTCACAGCCACCTACAACTCTAGGCACCTGCACTCCTAGATACAAATCCATACACCTACAGATAATTAAAAAATGATAAGGACCAGGGGCTGGAGAGATGGCTTAGAGGTCAAGAGTATTGGCTGCTCTTGCAGAGGACCCGGGTTTGATTCCCACCACCTACATGGCAGCTAATAATCATCTGTACTCGAGTTCCAGGGGAATCCAATAATGGCCTCTTCTGATTTCTGGGAAGACTGCACAACACAGGTGCACTTTACACACATGCAGGCAGTACACATAAAAATAAATAAAATTTACTTTTTAATATTTTATTTTTTAACTTTTTTAAAATTTTTATTTATTTTATGGGTATGAATGTACTGTCTGCATGTAGGTTTCTGCACCCGTGTCGTGCAATGCCGAGGATGTCAGAAGAGGGTGTCGGATTCCCCTGGAATTGGAGTTCTCCTGGAATTGGAGTTCCAGACTGTTCTCAGCCGCCATGTGGGTGCTGGGGATCAAACCCGGGTCCTCTGCAAGAGCAGTCGGTGCTCTTAACCATTGAGCCATCTCTCCAGCCCCTTAATATCTTATTTTTTTATGTGTATCAATGTATTGCTTGAATGTAAATGAGTGTATCCATGTTGTACACGGAGGTCAGAAGAGCACATCAGATAGCTGCCGTGTGGGTGCTGGGAATTGGACCCAGGTCCTCTCCAAGAGCAGTCTAAGTACTCTTAACTGCTGAGTCACCTCTCCAGCCCCTATAAATTTTAAAATGACCAAAATCTTTAAAAAGCAAGATACTCAAAAAATTTTTATATGCACTGAAGCTTTATAGACATTTTCCCAAACAATACAGTATAACTGTAGCATTTACATTGTTAGCTATTATAAGTAATCTAGAGTTAAAATTATTTTGAAAGAATGGCTGTAATTCTAGCACTCTGGAGGCTGAAGTATGAGTATTGCCAGTTTGAGTTTTGGCTCAGGTAGTGGTCGGTAGGGCAGGAGAAAAAAGATCTTTCTGTGTGCCCAAACTGACCTGAACTCCTGGGTTCAGTTAATCCTGCCTTGGCCTCTGGAGTAGCTGAGAGTGCAGGCGTGTACCACCATGGCTAGCACTAAATGATTCAAAGCGTAGGTAGGGTACCCATAGGTTATATGCACACATTGTTTTATGTAAGGGATTTGGCATCTGCGGATTTTGTTATCTTAGGGGTTCAGTTCCTGAAACTAGTTTCCCATGAAAACTGTAGGACTTCATTATTAGTAGTAACAGATGATTCCTAATTGTGCATATTGATGGAAAATCTTAGGAAAATAGTTTTTTTTTTTAAATGAACTGATTGAAATAATGCTCACAGGCAAAAAAAAAAATAAAAAATGAACTGATATGAACCTGTTTGAAAATCTTTTCTGATAACTACTTTTAGATCTGTATTTGGAAAGCCACCTTTTCAGTTAGAATAAATTAATTCAAAACACAGGTACCCCAACTTAATTTCCGTTATCTTCATTGTCACTTCTATCCAGGTTACTTTTGGATTCATTTTTATTTATGATCTTTACTTTTTTTTGGTGATTTAGGAACCAAACAACAAGAAATTGTTGTTTCCCGTGGAAAGATCTTAGAGTTACTTCGCCCAGACCCCAACACTGGCAAAGTACATACCCTCCTCACCGTGGAAGTATTTGGTGTTATTCGATCACTCATGGCCTTTAGGCTAACAGGTGGCACCAAAGACTACATTGTAGTTGGCAGTGACTCCGGGCGAATTGTTATCTTGGAATACCACCCATCTAAGAATATGTTTGAGAAAATTCACCAAGAAACTTTTGGCAAAAGTGGATGCCGTCGTATTGTTCCTGGCCAGTTCTTAGCTGTGGACCCCAAGGGGCGAGCTGTTATGATCAGTGAGTGGCTTATTTTATTGGCTTTGCGTTCTTTGATTCCTATGAATCCCAAATGTAGGATAACAATGTTGTGAACCGGGCAGTATGCCAATGTTTTTATATGGGAAATTTGGCATTATGTTGAATTTACTCTAAAATTGGCTTTCCAGTTATTAAAAATTTCCTTTTAAAACAGAAAGTTCCTAAGGTCCCTTCTCATCTAATTGGAAGAATTGATTTCGGTTTCTTATTTTGTCTGCAGCAAAGGTTACAATGAAATGATTTTACATCATTGTATAGTGAATATGGTTGCTTTTATCTGCCTGAAGTGATGATTCACATTCATGTCTCTTCTCTGATAAAGTCTTGAGGGAAATTCTGTGTATCTGATCAGGCCTCTAGAAGGCAACCCTTTGAGCAGTTACAAAATTAGGAGATCTAATTCAAAGAATCATTTTTTACTAGTTTCTGTTTCTCTGTGTCCTTAAATCCAGAGGTTGTTAAAAATTTAATAAAGGTTAATCCCAGAGGTGTTATAGTTGTAGATTTAATGGTGACTTAGTAAAAGTAATTTATTTAAAAAAATAATAAGCCTGTGTATTTAATTGTTTCTCTTCATTGTGTGGAAATCTGGTCTTTTTCATGTCTTTAATTATAGGTGCGATTGAGAAACAGAAATTGGTATACATCTTGAACAGAGATGCAGCGGCCCGGCTCACCATCTCATCCCCCCTGGAGGCCCACAAAGCCAACACTTTAGTATATCACGTGGTTGGAGTAGATGTGGGTTTTGAAAACCCCATGTTTGCTTGTCTAGAAATGGACTATGAGGTAACGGGATCCATGCCCCCCTGCTCTTTCTGGTCAACTCAGATTTTCCAAAAATTATTTTCTCCATTTGTGTGGATGTTAAATCACTCTTGCTAGCAGATCTTTGCCATGTTATAAATACCTTACTGAACATCCTCAGAATGTTTCAGAGTTTAAAGTAGCATCCTTTGCTCTGATTTACAGTTGCTCTGTGGACTAAGGTTTGTATTAGGAGAAGCTGCATGAGAGGCGTAAAGCTTTGTTTGGGGTGTTTTTTTCCAAGGAAGATAGTGAAAGAGTGTACCACTCTGCTTTGAATGGAAGGTAGCAGCTGTAGTAGGGCTCTCACTGGCCAGAATTTAGACTGAACCTTGTGTGAGTTCTGTCATCATACAGTTGCATGAACTTTGTCACACTATTTGTTGTCTGTGGACCTGTTCTTGTTTGTAAAATGGAAGCGTCAAGATGTTTTTTTCCAGATCTAAAACTTCTTTGATTTTATGGTACTGATTTAGTCTCTGGCATTATATTCCTACAGGAAGCAGACAATGATCCAACCGGAGAAGCAGCGGCTAATACCCAGCAGACACTTACTTTCTATGAATTAGACCTTGGTTTAAATCATGTGGTCCGAAAATACAGTGAACCTTTGGAGGAACATGGCAACTTTCTTATTACAGGTACTGCAGAGGTGCTGTGTGTCTATTACTTCGTGTGTTTTTAATGCTCAAACTTAATAGGTTTTTACTTCATAGATTTGGATATTGGCTCCTTCATAATAAACCAGTGCCTTGTGGGGATTTTGGTGGTTATTTTTTATGCTTTTTTGTTTCTTTGTTTGTTTATTTATTTATTTTGTATGAATGCATTGCCAGCATATAGATAGGTAGGTGTACTTATGTTGTGCAATGCCCATGGAGGTTAGAATAGGGTATCAGGAATGGAATTAGGATTGTTGTTAGCTACCACGTGGGTGCTGGGAATTGGTCCTGGGTCTTCTGCAAGAGCAGCCTGTGTTCCTAACTGCCGAGTCATCTCTCCAGGGCCGCCCTGGCCCCCCCCCCTTTTTTTTTTTTTTTGGTTTTTGGTCTTTTTGAGACAGGGTCTCCCTTTACTCCCAGCTGGCCTGGAACTTGCTCTGTAGACCAGGCTGGCCTGGAACTCAGAGATCCACCTGCCTCTGCCCCCCGAGTGCGGGGAGTAAAGGCATGTTCCACCATGCCCAGCTAATTTTTGTTTTTAAGACAGGTTCTCACTGTAGCCATGGTTAGGTAGGTAGTTCAGGCTGATTTTGAACTCATTGCAGCTTTTCTGCCATGGTCTCCCTCGTGCTAGGATCACCGTAACTGGCTTGTGGTTTAATTGAAGCTAAAACTTAATGTAGGTGATTGATAAAAATATTTAGCTGAGTATCTAGCTCTTTCGTCTTACTGCCTAAATGGGGAAAGCATCGTTGGTTTAGAATATTGATTACTGTTAATTCCTTGTGATAATTTCGCTATCATCAATCTTAACTGCTCATCCAAACCTAAATGTTTGGGGAAAATAAATGAAATGGACAAGCCCACCAAAATAAAACTGTGTCTATGAACTTGAAAACATAGTTCAAATACTTTGAGAAGCATTATTAAAATATATCTGACAAGAAATTGAAGGCCAGCAAGATGGCTTAGCAGATCAGGGTGCTTGCCATCAACCTTGATGGCCTGATCAGATGGTTGGAACCTACATGGTAGAAGGAGAGAACTGACCCTTCTGTTTGTTCCCGGACCTTTGCATGAGTATAGACACACACACACACAGACACAACTAGAAACATTTAAAAGAATAAAATTAAGCTGGGCATGGTGGTGCACACCTTTAATCCCAGCACTTGGGAGGCAGAGGCAGGCGGATCTCTGTGAGTTCAAGGCCAGCTGGGTCTGAAGGGACACTCTGTCTCAAAAGTACCCCCCCAAAAAAAAAAGGATTGGAGAGATGGCTCAGTGGTTAAGAGCACTGGTTCTGGCAGAGGACCCAGGTTCAATTCCTAGCACCCACATGGCAGCTAATAACTGTCCTACATAGCTTCAGTTCCAGAGGAATTTAATGCTCTCCTCTGACCTCCGTGGGCATTGTGCCACATGGATGCACTTATGTACATGTAGATAATGTACTTATACACATAAAAATAAAAACAATAAAATGTTAAAAGACCAAGAAGGGAAAAAAGGGATGAAACTATAGAGTAAGATATATAGAGAGTCTGTAAGATATATGGCCTATGTGAGTATCAGAACTGAGGAAGGACAGCATCAGAAAACTTACAGGCTAATTAATACTTACCATCGTTAACAGTTTTTTGTTTTTTTTTTTGGGGGGGGGGGTTGTAAGTTTTTTTGCATTGTTGAGGATTGAATTAATGGCCTCATCCATTCTAGAGAAGTGCTATAGCTCTAACTGAACAAATTCAGTTTCATTATTTTCACTTGTATGTGTATTTATGTATGTGCAGGTGCACGTGCAGTTTGTATGGAAGCTGAAAATTGATATTGTTTCCTTCAGTGGCTTGCCACCTCAGTTTAATTAATTAATTAATTAATTTGGTCTTTTTGAGACAGTGTCTCCCTGTAGCCCCAGCTGGCCTGGAACTGCTCTGTAAACCAGGCTGGCCTTGAACTCACAAGGATCCTGCCTGCTTCTGCCTCCCAAGTGCTAGGATTAAAGGCGTGCGCCACCACGCCCGGCTTGCAAATGGAGTATTTTAGACCCAAAATATAATGTAAGTAGAACTTTGTAGCAGCCCATCACTGTTTTGCTCCTCTAGAGGAGTTACCTGCAGTTGAAGGTAGCACTTATCTTAAGCATTAACTTTCAGGAAGGTGAATCTTGAAAAATAGATTCTACATGCAAGTCTGTGCACCTGTGTCGTGCAATGCCGCGGAGGTCAGAAGAGGGTGTCGGATTCCCCTGGAACTGGAGTTCTCCTGGAATTGGAGTTTCAGATGGTACATGCAGACAGTACATTCATACACATACAGAAATAAATAAAAAAATAATAAAAAATAAAAAGAAAAATAGATTCTATATCAGAAACATTTCCCTCCCTTCCCCTTTTTTGGCATTGTAGGGGATTAGATCAGGGCTTTGTGGGTGTTAGGCAAGCTCTCTTAAACTATAGTCCAGACGTCTATCACATTTTCATTGTACAAAACTTAAGTTTGGTTCAACAATTTTTTTTTTCATTTTTTTCAAAGCCAATTTTTTTTTAACTTTTAAAATTTATTTTATGTGTATGAGTGTACTATCTGCATGTAGGTTGGTGCACCGGTGTCGTGCAATGCCGTGGAGGTCAGACTGGGTGCTGGGAACAGAAAGAACCCAGCTCCTTTGCAATAACAGTGCTCCTAGCTGCTGAGCCATTTCTCTAGGCCCTCATATATCTTGATCATTTTTAGACACCCCCCCTTTCTGCACTCTCCTATAGCCCCCCACACCAGATTTCATGCATAATGTCATATATGTTGTAGCTTTTTGAATCAAGTTTGTGTCCCCAAATGTCCTTTGGTGTGAGTCCTTCCACTGGAGTCTGGTCAGCCTATGGAGCATCACTCCCTTAAAGACCAACTTTCCCTTACCCAGCGATGATCAGTTGGCATTAGTTCCTTCGCTAAGGTTGGGACTTCTTACCGATTTTCTCACTTCTATGTTGTGTTTTTGTCTGGTTTGCATTTACATGGGTCTTACGCATATACCATTGCTGTAAGTTCATACAAGCAGGTTCCCAGCCACCTGGAAAACCATTTGCTTATGGTTTTCTACTACCCCTGGCTCTTGCAGTGTTTCCCACCCCCTCTTCTGCGATGGTCCCTGAGCCCTAGATGGCAGAGGTTTAACTATGCACTCTGCAATTTCTTTATTTTCTGCACTTTGGGCAGTTTTGCCATTCTGTGTTAATAACCTGTTGCGTGAGGAAGTTTCGCTGGTGAGAGATGAGACATTAATATTCTTTCTGCCCCCTGTTCTTCTGTGTTCTTGAGCCTTAGGTGTAGCGGCTGCATTGTAGATGAGTCACTTAGGGACTGGGCATCTCACAGACACTTATTCTCTGTTTGACCAGTTGTGGAACTCTCTCATAGTCTCCATCTGTTGGAAAAAGCAGCTTTTTGATGAGTGGTGAGAGATATACTTGTCTGTAAATAAAAATACGTGTTTGGCACTTACGTTTGTCTAGGTTTTTCTCTAGGATCTATGACCTCTCCAGCTGTGTGTATTTGGCTATGTTTACATGTAACCCCACATGAGTTCTCTCTCATTGAGCAGGCCTTAAGTCTAATTAGATAGCTGTTAATTACCCCCAACAAGATACTCATAAGCAGGCAGGGAGGGTCTCAGAGTGCAACTCTGGTTGGCTCGGAACTCACTGTGCAGACCAGCAGGCTGGCCTCAAATTCAGAGATCTCCTGCGTCTGTCTCTTAAGAGCTGGGATTAAAGGCATATGTGCCACTAACTCAGCACTTTTATTTTTTTTGAGACAGCGTTTCCCTTTAGTCCCAGCTAGCTTGGAGCTAACTCTGTAGACCAGGCTGGCCTTGAACTCACAGAGATCCTCCTGCCTCTGCCTCCCAAGTTCTAGGATTTTTTTTTTTTTTTTTTTTTTTTGGTCTTTTCGAAGACAGGGTCTCCTGTAGCCCCAGCTGTCCTGGAACTCACTCTGTAGACCAGGCTGGCATTGAACTCACAAGAATCCGCCTGCCTCTGCCTCCCAAGTGCTAGGATTAAAGGCGTGCGCCACCACGCCCGGCTAAATTCTAGGTTTAAAGGCGTACGCCACCACACTCAGCTTTAACTCAGCACTTTTTAGGACCCTGTCTTGAAAAAGACCAAAAAAAAAAAAAAAAAAAAAATACAATTTATTGGGCTGGAGGGATCGTGCAGCCGTTAAAGGCTGAGGCTAAGAACCTCAAAAAAAAAAATATATATATATATATATATATACTGTGTGTGTGTGTGTGTTTGGTGTATGTACATGTGCAAGTGGGAGGGAAGAGGTCTATCTTAGTTGTCTTCCCTGATGACTTCATCTTAACTTTTGAGACAGTCTTTCATAGAACCTGGAGTTCATTGATTGAGCTAGGCTGGTTGGCTATTGAACTTCAGTGATCTCTTTGTCTCCACCCCAACCTCCCCAAGCTCCTTGCAGACCTGTGTCATTATGCCTAGATTTTAGGTTCTCA
The DNA here is from genome assembly GCA_009823505.1 of Rhizomys pruinosus. Lineage (NCBI taxonomy): Eukaryota > Metazoa > Chordata > Mammalia > Rodentia > Spalacidae > Rhizomys > Rhizomys pruinosus. The sequence continues at coordinate 3,849,683 of VZQC01001442.1, forward strand.
TGCTTGTGTGGCAGGTACTTTGCTACCCAGCCCTGACCTTGAATTTCAGATCCTGTTTCTAGCCTCCCTAATACTGGATTACAGGGTTTTGCCACCACACCTGTCTTTTATGCAGTGCTAGAGATTGTGAACAGGGCTTTGTGCATGCCAAGCAAACACTGCCAACACAGCTCTGTGTATGTGTGGGTGTGTGGGTGTGTGTGTGACACACACACACACCCACACACCCACACACACACTGGCTTGTTTTTCGTTAAAGGGTGTTGCCTATGCTGGCCTCAAACTTTTGGTTTCTTGTGACCAGCTGGTCTCAAGCTCAATTTTAGATTTGGTGGCCTCAACCTCACAGAGATCTGCTTCCTTTTGCCTCCCTCCCTAGTGCTGGGATTAAAGTTGTGCGCCTTTGGTTTATTTTTATTTTTTATTATTTTATTTATTTATTTATTTTTTTGGGGGGGGCATCAGAGTCTCCCCTTAACTTTGGCTGTCCAGGAACTTGCTGTGTAGACCAGGTTGGCATTGAACTCACAGAGATCTGCCTGCCTCTGCCTCCCAAGTGCTACGATTAAAGGCATGCACCACCATGCCCAGCCGGTTTAAATATTTTTTTGTGTGATCCCTTGAGTTCATTGTCAGAAGGGTAATGGGCCAACGCGTAACAAGGTTTGAGGGTGGCACATACCATGCAAAAGCATGAACACCCAATGATCACACTTATGAACCTGTAGACCTGAAGCTCATAATTGAGTTCTTGGTTGGGAAATAAAAACTTGAATGCATTACTGAGGTTGAAATTACCCAAGTTTAACATATAAATACACTGTTCATCCATATGTAAAGTGGACATCAGAGAGAAGAAACGCTTTGGATTTCTTTAGCGTCAGGCACCCAGCGTTTATGGAGTTGGAGAGAAAGGAATTAAAAGTCACTGTTTTATTTTCTTGTACAGTTCCTGGAGGGTCAGATGGTCCAAGTGGAGTGCTGATTTGCTCTGAAAATTACATTACCTATAAGAACTTTGGTGATCAACCAGATATCCGATGTCCAATTCCCAGGAGACGGGTAGGTCTTTGCCATAGAAGAGAGAGACACTTGTTTGTGGAATGAATTAAACTTCCAATTCCAGTAAAGTCTTTCTTTTAAAAACGTTTATTTATTTATTTTGTGGAGATGGGGGCATGCCACAGGTGTGTGGAGGGCAACTTGCTGGACTCATTTCTCCCCCTTCCACCATGTGGGTCCTAGGGATTGAACTCGGGTGGTCAGGCTTGGAAGTAAGTGCCTTTCCCTGCTAAGCCATCTTGCTGGCTCCAGTATAGTCTCCTAACTGTAACCAAGTTTTACTTCTTTGGTAAATGTTATTTTTTTTAATAGCTGGTAATTTTTTGAGAAAGGGAATTATTAGTAACTTAAAGTTTTTGAGAACACAGGATGTCATAGCTCAGGCTAACCTAAAACTTGTTCTGCAACTCAGAATGACCTTGAACACAGGATGACCTGAACTTTCTGTATTCCAAGTGTTAGGATTACAGCACATGCTAACATTAGAGCACAAATTTCCATTAGAAGATTGGATAGCGTCTGGGGATGTAACTCATGGTAGAATGCCCCAGGTTGAATCCCATTATTACCAAAACCAATAAAAAACAAAAAAAAACCCTTTAAAGTTAGCAACCTATCTGTAATTACCAAGTGTTTTAAAGAACCAAGACATTTACCGGAGACAGTCTCTTTTTTTTTTTTGTCTTTTCAAGACAGGGTCCCCGTGTAGCCCCAGCTGTCCTGGAACTCACTCTGTAGACCAGGCTGGCCTTGAACTCACAGAGATCTGCCTGCCTCTACCTCCCAAGTGCTTGGATTAAAGGCGTGTGCCACTATGCGAAACTGAAAACTTCGAATGTATAGAATGAATGCCTATATGCCCTTCATGTATACTAAGATGCTATCGGTATTTTACATCGCTTGCTTTTTCTTTATCATGATACGCTGTATACTTTCTTCCCTTTTAATTTGTGTGTTTGTGTGTGTGCATGTGTGTGTGCATGCTGCTGCCACTAGAGAGGGTCACCAAGAGGGCCCCAGCCACACCTGGCCTGTTGTCTGAACTGGGGGACCACGGGCCCCACCCAGGGAGGTCCTTCAAGGAGAGTTTACATCAGACACTACAAGGACAGGACAGTTCAGAGTTGAGGAGAGAAGCAGGAAGCTGGGGGTGCATGGGAAGAGCAGGAACAAAATTTGCATGTAGACAGTTGAACAAAACAAAACCCCTGTTCTTGTCACCGCTGGAGCTGGTGACCCTTATCCAGGCATCTTCCATTGCTCCTCATTCCTGGGCACCTCAGTGGTGTGCAGTCCGTGCAGTGCTTCTGGGTGTGCCTCGAGGATCGTGCTGAGCTCCGTCTTGTACTTGAGCTTCTCTTTGCACCTCACACTCATGCTCGTTCCACTTCAGCTGATTCCACGTCTGTGCCTCCTGCATCTGTAGGGGCTAGTAAACCCACACTAGGACCCCTCCTGGCTGTGGCCCAGCCAACAGCCAAGCAGTGTACCTCATTTGCTGTGACATGGCCTTAGGAGCTGCCCTGGATCATCTCTGACCTGGAGGCTAGGCAAGTTGGGAGGGGTCATGCTTCTGTGGCAGAGGACCAGCTCTGCCCCTCCTCTGCTCCCCTTTTAACTTTTTGTTTTTTAAGTGTATGTGTGTATTGCCTGCGTGTGTGTAATTACACCCATGTTGTGCAGTGTCCATGGAGGTCCTCCTGGCTGTGTATTGATCTTTCACTTTAGGGTTAAACCTTGTAGGAGTTAGTTGATCTAAGAAATGGCCTCTGAGTTGTATTCCATCATTTTTACAAAATCTGGGAATTTAATCTTGATGAGAACAGTAAAATCAGTCTGTTGAGCAGACATTTATTGAGCATCCAACAGTGCCAAGAATTGCATATAGCTTTGAGACATTTAAGAGATCTAAAACTTCACAAAGAGTTTACTTGGAGAGCTGGGTGTGGTGGTGCATGCCTCTAATCCTAACACTTGGGAGGTAGAGGCAGGCAGATCTCTGTGAGTTCAAGGACTTCACAAAGAGTTTACTTGGAGAGCCGGGTATGGTGGCACACGCCTCTAATCCTAACACTTGGGAGGCAGAGGCAGGCGGATCTCTGAGTTCAAGGCCAGCCTGGTCTACAGTGAGTTCCAGGACAGCTGGGGCTATAGGGAGACCTTGTCTCGAAAAGACAAAAAAGGGGCTGGAGAGATAGCCTAGCTGTTAAGAGTGCCGACTGCTCTTGCAGAGGACCCGGGTTCGATCCCCAGCACCCACATGGTGGCCGAGAACTGTCTGTAACTCCTGTAACTCCAATTCCAGGAGAACTCAGTTCCAGGGGAATCCGACACCTTCTTCTGACCTCCTTGGCATTGCACGACACAGGTGCACAAACCTACATGCAGACAGTACATTTATACACATAAATAAATAAATAAATAAATAAATAAATAAATAAGAAAAGACAAAAAAAATACACACACACACACAAACACTTGGAGAAATAGTTTAAGGTTAAAAATGTTAAAAACTCAAAACACCAGGGCTGGAGAGATGGCCTAGTGGTTAAGAGCACCGACTGCTCTTGCAGAGGAGCCAGGTTTGATCCCCAGCACCCACATGGTGGCTGAGAACCATCTTTAGCTCCAGTTCCAGGGGAGTCCAATGCCCTCTTCTGACCTCCATGGCACTGCACAACACGGTGCACAAACCTACATGTAGACAGTACATTCATACACATGGAAAAGAAAAAAAAACTCAAAACACCAGAATCAGCTGTGGGATGGAGTGGGAACTTCAGCAGAACTGGGTTGATAATGGATGGTATTGTCATGAATGGGTGTTACTGTTTTTTATTCACAGCCTGAAGTGATGATGCTTTTATTTCATGTCTCTTCTCTGCCATTTTTCTGTGGAGATAATTTGCCTACTGCTCTGATCAGGCTGCCTGCTGAAATACTAGCTAGCTAGTTCTTGGTTACTGGGAACTTGCTATATGTTTCTGGTAGACAAGTTTTAGCTGTTATGTTCTGTTGACTACTGTGGTCACCGTTTGTGTCTTAGGCCTCGAGTGGCCCATTGACAAGATGCTGAATTCCCAAAATTTCTGTTGTCTAAGATACTGTGTATTTGGCCTTGTTAGAATGACCTGGATGACCCTGAAAGAGGAATGATTTTTGTTTGCTCTGCCACCCACAAGACCAAGTCCATGTTCTTCTTTTTGGCCCAAACTGAGCAGGGAGATATCTTCAAGATCACTTTGGAGACAGATGAAGATATGGTAAGTAGACCATAGCTGAAAGGAAAAATGAACAAAAATGTTTGTTGTAGTATAGTTTGATGAATTTTGGTTTCTACATTTTCATCTTTTTTTTTTTTTTTGGTATTTTTGAGACAGGGTCACCCTTTAGTTCCAGCTGGCCTGGAGCTTGCCATGTAGACCAGGCTGGCCTTGAACTCTCAGAGATCCATCCGCCTGCTTCTGCCTCTCAAGTGCTGGGATTAAAGGCGTGAACCACCACACCCTGCAGCAAAGATGGTTCTTAGCTGCCATGTGGATGCTGGGAATTGAACCTGGGTTCTCTGCAAGAGCAGTCAGAGCCATCTCTCTAGCCCTTAATCTTTTTTTAATTAAATATTTTATTATTATTACTTTACTTTTTTGAGACAGGGTCTCCCTTTAGTCCCAGTTGGCCTAGAGCTTGCTATATGGACCAGACTGGCCTTGAGTGCTGGGATTAAAGGCTTGCAGTACCACCCAGCTTTAAAATTATTTTTTTAATGTGTATGAGTATTTTGCCTGAAACGTATGTAAGTGCACCACGTGCATGCAATGCCAGAAGAGGCCAGAAGAGGGTGCCGGATCCCCTGGAGCTGGAGTTAGACACAGCCATTATGTGGGTGCTGGGAATCAAACTCAGTGTTCTTAACTGCTGAGTCCATCTCTCTTCCAGCTCCAACATTTTAATCTTAATATGATTATCTAAGATTCCCCATATTTACACACAAAGCTGGGGCTGGAGAGATGGCTTAGCAGTTAAGAGCACCGACTGCTCTTGCAGAGGACCCAGGTTCGATCCCCAGCACCTATGTGGTGGCTAAGAGCCATCTCTAACTCCAGTTCCAGGGGAATCCTACGCCATCTTCTGACCTCTGCGGCATTGCATGACACGGGTGCACCAACCTTCATTCAGACAATACACTCATACACATTAAAAAAATAATAATAAAAGAAAAAGATTTACAAAGTTGTTTGTCAACCATTTAGATATTATTAGCTGTTCTCTGAGATGAGGAGAACAAGTCACAAAATTGGCAACTTAAGGTGCCTTTGACTGGGTTACCTTTGGATTTGAATATGAATGTAGTTTTTCCTATTTTGGTTAACAGAGCTGCTCTTACAAGACCACATGGAGTGATTATCTTTAGTTTAGAATAAGAGCTCTTCATTTCATGTCTGTTGAAAACTGGAGATATATCATTGTCTCCTTATTTCGTCCTAAGCAGGGACTCTTGAGAATTGGGCAGTTACTTACTTAGATAGCCATTTAGATTGTGAATTGTAAGCTTTGAAAAGGCTAGGTAGGGCTGGAGAAATGGCTCAGTGGTTTAGTACACTGGCTGCTCCTATAGAGGACCCGAGTTAGAATCTCTATATCCAGTTGGTGGCTAACAACTATCTGTAACTTCAGTTCCAGGGGAATCCAATGCCCTTTTCTGACCTGCAGGCATTGCATGGCATGCATGCACTTGTATACATGCAGACGGTACACTCACACAAAAAATGAAAGTAATAAATAAACTATAAAAATAAAAAGCTAGGTAGTATTTCAACTTTTGTGGACCATATCTGCTTAAGTCAGTCAACTTAGATGATACAGCAAAGAAAGGAGCAGTTGAGAGTATGTAAACATAGCCCTTGCTGGTCTGTGAGCAGTAGTTTGTTCACTGTGGTTTAGATACTGATACTACTCAGCTTATGACATATTACAGTGGGCTTCCGTGGCCAAGCTTTACTTGCCTATGTGCTGAAATCATCTTTTCACTTCAGGTAACTGAGATCCGCCTGAAGTATTTTGATACTGTGCCTGTCGCTGCTGCCATGTGTGTGCTTAAAACAGGATTCCTTTTTGTGGCATCAGAATTTGGAAACCAGTAAGTAATCCTTCTATTGTCCTGATTTACCCTTGTTACTACAAATAGTGAAAGTGGCAGGAGGAAAGTCTGTTTCAAAGCTGGGGAACTTCTCATAAGAGTATTTAAGATTTTTCAAAACAAGTATTGCTTTCCTGGGCTGGACATGGACATGCCTTTAATCTCAGCACTCAGTTGGCAGAGGCAGAGGCAGGTCTATCTCTGTGATTTCAAGGCCACGTAGTGAGTGCCAGGTCAGCTGGAACTACATGGAGATCCTGTCTCAAAAAAGAACCCCCCCCCAAAAAAAACAACCAACAACAAAAAAACAAGTATTACTTTCCTTTGTGGTTTGTATTCTTGTTTTGATTTTTCTCTTTTGAGACAGGGTCTCCTGTAACTCCAGCTGGCCTGGAACTTACTCTGTAGATCAGGCTCAATCTCACTCACAGTGATCCTCCTGTCTCTGCCTCCCAAGTGTTGAGTTTAAAGGTATGTACCACCATGCCTAGCTTTGTATTATTATTATTATTTTTTTATCTCTGTATGTGTATGAATGTACTGTCTGCATGCAGGTCTGTGCACCCGTGTCGTGCAATGCCGCGGAGGTCAGAAGAGGGTGTCAGATTCCCCTGGAACTGGAGTTCTCCTGGAATTGGAGTTTCAGACGGTTCTCGGCCGCCATGTGGGTGCTGGGGATCGAACCCGGGTCCTCTGTAAGAGCGGTCGGCGCTCCTAACCGCTAGGCTATCTCTCCAGCCCCTGTATTAATTTTTAAATTTCCTTTTTTGGTCTATTGCATTCATTTTCTTTGTTAGATCTTTTTATTTCAGTAACTTCAATCAGTACCTCTGAATTTTAGCAGAAATATCTTTAGCCACTTGGATCCTTGTGAAGCTGAGGCAGGAGGATCTCAATTTGAGGCCAGTCTGGGCTACATAATTAAATGCTTATCTCAAGAAGAAAAAGAAAAACACAGGAATTTTCACAAGCACTTCCCTTGTATAGATCTAAACTTGAAAAATCATTAGAACCTTCACCTGCCTTCACTCATTGCCACTGAATCTCACTCAGTATTTGTTATTAACTAGTGGGCCACCTCAATTTGTTTTTCTTCTACTTTTAGTTAAGGGCAGAGTTCTGTTTTTACTTCTTTTAATAGTGCCAATCTGAACTGCTTATTTCATTGGGTTTCCTGCAAAATCTATCCTTTAGTCAACTCATCAATCAGATAAGACAATCCTTATGACATTATTTTCTTCATCTCTGTTATAATCTTTGATGGTTTTTTGTTGTCAAATGAAAGAAATCTGAAACCCAATCTCTAAGATTAGATTTAAAATTTGAAATGACTAGAAACTAGCATGGTCTTGGCCAATGTCTGCTGAAATGTAAACCACTTTACATTTACTCAGTTTTCTCATTATTAGTAGCTGGGAGTGGTGGTACATGCCTTTAATCCCAGCATGGGAGAGGCAGTTGGATCTCTGAGTTAGAGCCCAGCGTGGTCTAAATAGAGAGTTCCAGGCCAGACAGCCACATAGAGAGCTCCGTCTCAAAAAACAAAATGTAGATACTGTCTAGGATTTTGTATAATTCCTGCTTTGTAGCTAGTGTTATGTGTCTGCCTGTGCGTGAAGGTCATGTCAATGTTGGCTATCTTCCTTATTTTCCAAGATAGGGCCTCTCACTGAACCTGAAATGTACTGATTTTTGTCTAGCTTGGCTGGTGTCAAGCTTCAGGCATCCATGCCTGGAGATCCATGTCTCCACAGCCACTTCTAGTATTATAGACATGCTCTGCTGCTATGCCTGACTTTTTTTTTTTCCCCCGTATGTGTGTGAATGTATTGTCTGCATGCAAGTCTGTGCACCCGTGATGTGCAACGCCGCGGAGGTCAGAAGAGGGTGTTGGATTCCCTTGGAACTGGAATTCTCCTGGAATTGGAGTTTCAGACGGCTCTCGGCCGCCATGTGGGTGCTGGGGATTGAACCCAGGTCCTCTGCAAGAGCGGTCGGCGCTCTTAACCACTGCCTGACTTTTGACATGGATGCTGGGATCTGAACTTAGATCTCTATGCTGTGGCAAAACACTCTATTGTCTAAGCTATCTTTCTAGCTCATGCTCTCTGTTTTCTCAATATGCCATTTATCCTACATGCCTTCCTACACTCCTATGTTTATCTCTACTCTTCCTAGTTTATATAGCTAATCGTTGACATCCAGTCCCTAAGATAAAAAATCCTACTCCCAGGGCTAAAGAGATGGCTCAGCGGTTAAGAGCACTGACTGCTCTTACAGAGGACCCGGCTTCAATTCCCAGCACCCACATGGCGGCTAAGAACCGTCTTTGACTCCAGTTCCAGGGGAATTCGACACCTTTTTCTGACTTCCATAGCATTGCACTACACGGGTGCACCAACCCACATGCAGACAGTACACTCATACACATAAAAATAATAATATAAGCCGGGCGTGGTGGTGCACGCCTTTAATCCTAGAACTCAGGAGGCAGAGGCAGGTGGATCTTTGTGAGTTCAAGGCCAGCCTGGTCTACAGAGTGAGTTCCAGGACAGCTGGGGCTACAGGGAAACCCTGTCTCGAAAATGCCAAAAAGAAAAAAAATAAAATAAAAAAATAAAAAATCCTACTCCCAAAGATATAAAAATCTGAGTAAGCTGAAAAAAATTTATGAATAACCAATGCCAACAAAAGTCTGTCTTTTCATCTCCCCAGTTATTTGTATCAAATTGCACATCTTGGAGATGACGATGAAGAACCTGAGTTTTCATCTGCCATGCCTCTGGAAGAAGGAGACACATTCTTCTTTCAGCCAAGACCACTCAAAAACCTCGTGCTGGTGGATGAACTAGACAGCCTGTCCCCTATTCTGTTTTGCCAGGTGCGGGCCTTTCTAATCACCTCCACAATGTGCCAGCCTACTGTTCTTGACCTGAAGTACAATGATTTATTAAAATTTTTCTCAAATTAAATTGTAATCTAGAAACGACAAATCTGTGAAATAGCCAGTAAAGCATAGGTAACGTAGTTAAGAGAATTTTGGACATTAAAACCTATTTTGGGGGTTTGGGACAGGATCTCACTGTATAGCTTAAGGCTGGTCTTGAACCTCACTATCCTTCAGAGTCCTGGCACTGTAGGTATAATCTGCCATGCCTGATTGATTTCAGTCTTCTACAATGTTCAAGACTATCCTTGGTTTAGTCACCCCAGTAGTTGGTTAGCCACACCACAATGTTTAGTCTAATAGTAGGTCTAATATGATTTACAGTAGTGTTAAATGACAGTTGGGACTATCTGCAAACTTTAACATATAATGGAATGGTTTTTGTCAGTGACAGAGTTGCAGGTACTCATAGTATGATTTGGTCCCTTTAATTAAAACTGAAAGGAAACACCAACTTCAGGTGTGGGGTAAACATTCCTTTTCTGACTTTTAACTAATTTAAGCCTTTTTGAAATTGAAAGACACTGAGGTGGAGAAATGACTAAGTGGTTTAAGAGCACTGGCTGCTCTTGCAGAGGATGGAGGTTAGAACCCCAGCACCCACATGGCAGCTAACAACTATCCTTAACTCCAGTTCCCAGGGATCCAGTCCTCTTCTGACCTCCTCTGGCATTGCATGACATGGATGGATTTACACCCATGCAGACAGTACAGTCACACATATAAAATAAAAATAAAGGCCGGGCGTGGTGGTGCACGCCTTTAATCCTAGCACTTGGGAGGCAGAGGCAGGCGGATCTTTGTGAGTTCAAGGCCAGCCTGGTCTAGAGAGTTCCAGGACAGCTGGGGCTACAGAGAGACCCTGTCTCGAAAAGACTAAAAAAAAATATATAAAGCATTTTAAATCATAAAACAAAAAGTCCTCCTTTAAGCTGCCTGCCTTTTTGGAACACTGGATTTTTTTCTCTTATCCTAGAGTCAGTAGCCGTTATACAACCTTAAACCAGAGAACAGTTTGTCCTGAGATAGTTTATTTGAAAACTTAGTACAATAGACATATTTTCCTTGCTGTTTGTGCAGATAGCCGATCTGGCCAATGAAGACACTCCACAGCTGTACGTGGCCTGTGGTAGGGGACCCAGGTCATCGCTGAGAGTTTTAAGACATGGACTTGAGGTAAGATTGGAATTTCTACATTCTTTTTAGGGTTTGGAAGGAAGCACAGACCATCGAAGTTTTGTTTTTTTTTTTTGTCTTTTTGATACAGTTTCTCCCTGTGGCCCCAGCTGTCCTGGAACTCACTCTGTAGACCAGGCTGGCCTTGAACTCACAAAGATCTGCCTGCCTCTGCCTCCCAAGTGCTAGGATCAAAGATGTGTGCCACCACATGAGGTCAAAGATACTTACTGTTCTTATGAAAAATATGTACTCCCCCCCCCCAAATGTATTCCCTCCATCCCTGAGGTTTATGAGATTCAGATTGTTGATTCCTTAACTTACTAGCATGGTAGTTCAGAATGATGAGCCATAACATCTTGAAAACTTTCTGTAACAGTTTGATTTTTAGAGTCTGTGATTGGCAATTAGGTCTTAGAGGGCTATTTCCTGTTTTGTTTTGTTTTGATGATTTACAAGTGATTTGGTTGCCCGTACTTTTACTGGTATGTGTAAGGTTCTGAGAAGGCCAGAAGAGGATGACAGAGCTGCCATGTGGGTGCTGGGAACTGAACCCAGGTCCTCTAGAAGAATGGCAAGTGCTCCTAACCCCTGGGCCACCTCTCCAGCACCCTGTTGCCTGTTTTTGATAAACTTTTATTGGCCTTGGTTTTGAATTATGGCTGTACTAGTTGTTAAGCTTTGTTCTGTGAAATTTGCTTAATAGTGGTACTTCGCCTTAATGGATTGTTACAAGTTAAAACAGTTATCGAATGTAGTAGTTAATACGTGGTAGCACATGACTTTAATTCCAGAGAGACTTTGAGTTCAAGACCAGTCTGGTCAAAAATTATTAGGTACCATTTTGAAAAAGATAGAGTTTATAATAAATGTTAGTTATTAATACTGTTTCGGGAATCTGAAAATAATGTTGCTGGCCAAATATTTGTCATTCCATTAAATTTTAAAGTGACTGTCAGTTTTAGAGTCCGCCTGTGTATGTGCTTTTCCTCTTCTCCCCTTGCCCCCCAAGTCTCTGTCCTCGCTCCTTTCCTTTCTCTTTATTTCTGTTTATTTTGGTCTTTTTGAGACTGGCTCTCCCTGGAGCATCAGCTGTCCTGGAACTCACTATGTAGACCAGGCTGGCCTTGAACTCACAGAGATCTACTTGCCCCTGCCTCCCAAGTGCTGGGATTAAAGGCATGCACCACCATGCCAGGCTAAAGCTATTTTTTTCACTCTTTCTTTCTCTTCTCTTTTGTTTTCTTTCTTCCTCCTTTACTTCCTTCCTTCCTTCCATCTCACTTTGTAGCTCTAGCTGGCCTTGATTTCAAACCCTGCCTGACTGCTTAAAAATTTGCTACTGTTGTAAACTAAAAAGGGCAGTGCCTTTCTTGAGTTTGAGTTCTTCCTATAAGAGGTAGATCCTATAAGATGTACACATTGGCAAAATATGTACAATGTATTAAGCTGTCTAGACACTTGGTGTCTAGATTAGTTAAAAATATTTGATAAATTTAAAGCCGGGTGTGGTGATACATGCCTTTAATCCCAGTACTCAGGAAGTAGAGGCAGGCGGATCTCTGTGAGTTCAAGGCCAGCCTGGTCTACATAGTGAGGTCCAAATCAGCCGGGGCTACAGGGGGGAGACCCTGTCTCAAAAAGACCCCCCCCACAAAATTGATTTTATATTTATAGAAAAGTTAGGGGCTGAGCATGGCAGAACCCACCTTTAATCCCAGCACTTGGGAGGCAGAGGCAGGCGGATCTCTGTGAGTTCAAGGCCAGCCTGGTCTACATAGCGAGTTCCAGGACAGTTGGGGCTATAGGGAGACTGACTGTGTCTCAAAAAGAAAGAGACGAAAAACTAAAATAGTACAGAGTTCACATATAACCCACTATTGACTATGTCCTTAAGAAACGAAAGTAGTGCCAGGTATGGTGGCGCATGCCTGTAATCCCAGCACTTGGGAGGCAGAGGGAGGCGGATCTCTGTGATTTCAAGGCCAGCCTGGTCTACAGAGCGAGTTCTAGGCCAGCTCAGACTAAAAGGAGACCCTGTCTCAAACAGACCAAAGAAAAAAAGAAAAGAAAAAAAAAGAAAACAAAAGTGTAGTAGGGAAAAACTCAACCCTTTGAAACCCTAAGAGTGTGTGATTGGATTCTGTAAGCTTTAGTTAGAAAGGGGGAGGTGATTGTCAACTAAGCGATAAAGGAATATTTTTCTTCAAGGGTGTAACAATTGAATTAGACCACCAGGAGACGGGATTTAGTTTTTTAGAAGTTAGGGAAAGAAGCTTCTTTCTTTCCCAGGTTGTTGTCCCTTTTGGCATGTTGTTTCCAAAGGAAGCTGATGGTTTTGGCTGTAAAAACTACCCTTTCGGACAAATGTTCCATGACTTTGCTCAAGTCTTTCATAGGGATAACCAGTTCTTTGAACCTTCGTTTTTAGGTTCTCTTCATTGTGTGCTCCCATTCTCTAATGCGGTGGTCCAGACCCTCGCCTAGTTCTCCCCTAGTCCTGGCAAGAAGTGTCGTGGGGACTGCTAGGGCAGGTCTCTGGGAGATTTCCTCTTCCTGGAAAACCTTTTTAAGCAAGCATCGTGCAAAGTCCTGTATGAGTCTCAAGCAAAATATTCTAAGCTTCTCTTGGTGCAGGTCTCAGCAAATCTGTTTCCTTTGTTACAAGTTTATATAGGGAGAAACTCATGGCTCTTAGCACATGAAAAGGTCTAAGATTCTAAGGAATGTGCTCACACAAAGAAGAGAGGAGAGAACTCCAAGAGATAAGACTTAGGTGAATTAACCTTGGGGGAAGACACTTAACAATTAAGAACATAGATAAATCTTGGTAAAAGCAAGCAAGACAGTCTAAAAATAACATGATGTACTCAAGTCCTAATCTAAGGTGTATACTAACTAGGAGAAAAGCACTAACCAGGAGGAAATAGTAGATATTAAATTAAATGGAGACTGTCCCAGGATGGGTTTCCCATGGAACAAAGTAATTTAGGGCTTAGCAGCTGCATCCCATCTGGTTTTCCAGTAACAGGGCTGTAAATGTGCTGCTGTTTTAGTAGCCCATTTCCCTACATGGGCTGAGTTGCTAGCTCAGAAACTCCTGAATTCCATATTGTTCTAAATTAACCCATTCTGGACTATAGCACTTTAATCCAGCATACAGCAGAAGGCACTGGTAGTCCAGTGTACAGTGGTGGGGAATGCTGCTGTATTTGAGGCTTTGCCATTTACCAGGGTATTCAAATAGCAGTTTCATGCTCACTGAGTCTGTCTGTGGCTTGTATCCTCTCCTATCAGGTGTCGGAAATGGCTGTTTCTGAACTACCCGGTAACCCCAATGCTGTCTGGACAGTACGTCGGCACATTGAAGGTAAGTAAGCATCCCTTTCTTGATAGTGAAAATGGGGCTTGGGGACCATTGCTATAGAAAACTCACGAGATTACATTCATACTTCTGAATCACTTCATCTTCACCATGTACCAGAAAATTCTGGCTCAGCAGCACACTTTTGAAAACGGCTCTTCCAGTCAGGATACCTTCATTTATTCCTGCTTTTCGTGGAAGTGGATAGAGAGGGCATAGAGTGACTGTTAGGTTTTAGTTGCATTAACATTTCAGAACCATAGAGGTGCAATGTATGATTTGTATTTTATAAAGAAGGACTGATTTTTCTGTGTAAGAGGTGTGCTGGAAGGGACTGGTGTTGCTTTCTCATTTTTCCAACCATGTTCTTTCATTGTGCTAAAATCATAGTGAGTTTCAAGATTGTAAAGCCTACTATTTGGCTAGTTCTGCTTGAGCTTAAGGAAAGCGGATACTGATTGAGTGGAACTAGTTTTATATTGCATAGAAAAGGAATTGTGAAGGAGGAGTCTGAGTTCCTGGATAAAAATGGTCACCTCACCCTAAAACGACCTCAAGTTACTGCTCCTAACAGCAGGAAAGTCTTGACAATTCAGATCCATAAAAAGAAAACTTGCCAGGCCTGGTGGTGCATGCCTTAATTCCAGCATTTGGGAGGCAGAGGCAGGTGGATCTCTGAGAGTTCAAATAGTGAGTTCCAGGTTAGTTGGGGCTATAGGGAGATCTTGTCTCAAAAAGACAAAACAAACAACCTTATTATCATGTCCTCTTTGATTTCCTTTGAGCAACTTATTTCTCTTCTAAACCTCGTTTTCCTCTTTTTCTTTCAGGAATGTGGGGCTAAGATCACTTTGACCAGCAAAGCTTTTTGTAGAGAACAGCTGTAATTCCATCAGATGTTTAGATGTTCTAGTTGACTGGAAGTTGAAGGGAGGTGGGAAGTGTGTAGGTGGGAAACTTCTATTTGTAGAATACTACATATTTTTGTGGATTTTTTTTTGTTCTCATTGTAGTTATTAGAATCAAATGAGCTCTAAGGGGCAATAATCAACAGGGAATTGGAAGGCTTATATTAGCTGAGAAGATAATTATTGGATTAAAGACATTCTGTGTTGTAATTTCTGCATGAAGAAGCAGGAAGCTAGTCAGTCTTGGTGCTTGGTGGTTGTTGACATTATGATTCTTGAAAACATTGTCTAGACAATTGAATTAGAAAGATACTTTCAGATTACATAGTGTACTTTTTTTTTTTTTTTTCTGAGACAGGATCTCACTATGTAACCCTGACTGGTCTGGAACTAGCTATGTGTAGATCAGGCTCACAGAGGTTTGCCTGCCTCTGTCTCCCTGAGTGATGGGATTGAAGATGTGTGCCACTACACCCAGCTAATTAATGAATTAATTAAATAGAATTTTAATTGAGTTTTTGTACATTTCCTGCAATCAAATTTAGACCCTGTCCTCCATCCATGCTCCCATCCCTAACCTGCACCGGACCTCATGTATTCCACCTCGGAAGTAAGGTTCTATGCAATCAAAACTTGTATCCAGATGTCCTTTGGTGCGGTAATCACTCTCCAATAGTTTCAAGACTAGGGCTGGACTGTAACCCTTATATGACAGAGTGCTATGCACACAGAAAGCCACGTTTAGCCAAGTTTTAAAGAATAAGAGACTGCGGAATATGTCCCTGGCTCTTTCATTTTTTTAAGGCAGGTCTGATTGTATTCCCAGGCTGCTCTAGAGTTTGCCATGTGCACATTGGCCTTGCACCCACAATCCTTGACTGTAGTGATATGACAGGCATGTGTTACCATATTTGGCCTTTAAATTTTTAGATAATTTTTTTTTCTTTTTTTTTGGTCTTTTTGAGACAGGGTGTCTCTGTAGCCCCAGCTGTCCTGGAACTCTGCTATGTAGACCAGGAGGGCCTTGAACTCACAGAGATCTGCCTGCCTCTGCCTCCCAGGTGCTGGGATTTAAAGGCATGGACCACCATGCAAAGTTCAATTTCTTAGATAACTTTTTAAAGTTTTAGACCAGATTTAGGTTTATGAGAATTGCATCTCATTTTTAAGAAGAAGGCAGACAGTCCTATGTGTTGATTCTCAAGATAAATATAGGGCCACAAAACTGTCTCTTGAATCCCAATCCAGTGCCTTAGTTTTGATTCTGTGGTGGGAGTCTGTAGTCTTGGTTTCTTCTCTGCTCTCATCCTGCATTCATTCAAGTGCCTGCCATCTGTTCAGAGCAATTATTGTAGAATCTCCTGCCACAGAACATTTGTGTCATGTAAAAGAGACGCTGGAGGTAGCTCAGAGGTAGAACATTGGCAAGTAGGCAAAGGTCCTGTGTTCGCTTCATAGAGCCACACACACACAAAAAAATAAGATAACCTGACAATTGTATGCTCTGGTATGATGAAGGTGGAAGCCTGTTGCTGAGGGATTACAAGAGAGGAAACAGACTTGTTTGGAGATTAAGGAAGACATTGTGAGGAGCCAAATTAATGCCATCATTAATAGGCAGTGTCTTACATGATGGAATTTGGTAGTTGAAATTTTTGGTTCTCTTGCAAATAGCAAAACTAGATACTATTTTCTGATCAGGTTTTCCTAAAGAGTACTGAGCTTTAGGCAGTTGCCCACAAAAACATGTTAGGTTTTCTGGTCATTTTCTTTCCAGAAACCCAGTGTTACTGTTGAGTGAGCATTCCTGTGTCCATACATGCTGTAGTCTTCAGGCAAATACTAACCTTGGCTGGTACTTGGTGATGCATACTACCAATACCAAGCCTTTTTTTCTCTTCCACAGGTGGCTGGTGAAGGTGCTGATTATTACCACAGGTGTGTACTTGCTGCTAGGATCTACTGTGGGGTCTTATAGGGAGAGGGATTACCTACTCAAAATACTGATGCTACGCCCTAATGGCATCTCTCAGGGGATAACTCTTCAGGTGGATGTCCCTGTGTTACAGTGATGCACACTCATCTGCTTGTTTATAAGTTAGTTTGAGGCAGAAATTAGCCTCTTTCTTGGCCCCACAGATTTTGGAAAATAAACCATCTGATCTTTATGAAGCTGAAAGAGGAGTGACTAGTAAACTAGAGGTTTGTTCTCTTGTGGAGTTGTTTGTTCCAGATGTGCCAACTGAAAGATCAGGATGTGGAGAAAGCCCTTTAATATATTAGGACTATATTGAGGCAAGATAAGTGCCAGTTACTTGGAATATCAAGTGAGAATGAAATACCAGAGACTTTATCATCAGGATTATGGCTTATGTTACCCTTTGGACTGGGGTACTTGTTCTAGTTCGTCTTCCATTGCTGTGACAAAACACTCTGACCAACACCAACTTGGAGAGGAAAGGGTTTATTCAGCTTACATCTCCTGGGTCACAGTTCTCAGGGAGCCCAAGGCAAGAACTCAGGGCAGGAACCTGGAGGCAGGAGCTGAAGCACAGGCCATGGAAGAATGCTGTCCACTGGCTTGCTCCCCATGGCTCATGCCCAGCCTGCCTTCTTATACGGTACACAACAACCTGCCCAGGGTGGCACTACTCATTGTGGGCTGGGCCCTCCCACACTGCCTGACAATCAAGACAATACTCCACAGATGTGGCCACAGGCCAATCCAATGGAGCCAGTTCCCCAACTGAGGCTCCCTCAACCCAGGTGTGTCAAGTTGACACTAAAGCTATCCAGCACAGTACTTGTAGAGCATTTGACTGACTCTGGGGTGCTAAAGTGTTCAGACAGATAGAAATTTATTTACTGGACTTAGACCTAAGGAGATATTCTCATACCCTAAGAGATTCTTTACCAAGATCTAAAATAATAATATTCTGGGGGCTGGAGAGATGGCTCAACAGTTAAGAGCACTGACTGCTCTTGCAGAAGACCCATGTTTGATTCCCAGCACCTACATGGTGGGTAACAACTGACTGTAACTCCAGTTCCAGTAGATCCAACGCCCTCTCTGTCTTCTGTGGGCATCACCCAACATGAGTGCACTTTACATACATGCAGGCAATACTCTCATACACGTAAAATAAAAATAATAAATTCGGGGCTGGAGAGATGGCTCAGCGGTTAAGAGCATCAACTGCTCTTGCAGAGGACCCAGATTCGATTCCCAGCACCCACATGGCGGCTAAGAACTGTCTTTAACTCCAGTTCCAGGGGAATCTGACGCCCTCTTGACCACGGCATTGCATGACACAGGCCCACCAACCTACATGCAGACAGTACACTCATTACACATGAAAAATAATAAATAATAATTTATTAGACACAGCCTTTAGAAAAAAAGCATTGCGAATATTTATAGTTGACAGTCATTTACTATGGCTGACCTTGACTTTGTTTTGAATATCAACTTTTAACCTATAATCTCCCTAGGAGTAATTTATTTGTTTCAGAACTTCATTGCTAGAGAATAGAAGTGCTAGAAGTTACATTGTGCTTGGGTATTCACTAAGCAATAAATATTTAGTGAAGAAATCTGTGATGTAAACGGAGCCTTTAACATTAGTCATTTCATTTGTGTATTTAGCCAAAATCTGAGTAGTCTGGGGTTACTGTCAAAGGGGAGGTATAAATCCAGGCATCTCTGTCTCTTCTCCATACCACATTTGCTTATATGTGAGTCAAAAATTGGCCTCTCCTGAAAACCCCCTGTCCTCTTGACTGGAGGAAGACACTGGAAATTGTGACCAGTTAAATTCTTTTATTGGTTGGCTTTAATTTGTTCTTACCCAGCTTTGAGGGTATTAAGTTTTAGTGCATGGGAAATGATGCAGATTCCCATGAAAATAACCAGTTTCTGTTATTACTTGTCAGGAATTTCCAGGTTAAAAATTGGGACCTAGAATAAAGTGTCTTAAATTTGTTGTGACATGGAGATGAATTTTTGGTTTTTGTGTCAACCATATCCTAACTCGCTTAAAAAATGTATTATGTGTTTATTCATTATATGTGTGCATGGTATGGGGAGGAGAGGAGCAAGTGTTCCATAACATGCATACAGAGTTAAGAGGACAACTTTCTGCAGTCATTTCTCTCTGTCTACCCTTTGTGGGTTTCAGGGATTGAACCCAGGTCACCAGGCCTATGCACCAAGTGCTTTTACCTGCTGATCCATCTCACTGGGCCCTAGTTAACTTCATGACTGTAAATAGAGCTTGGCATTTTAAGGCCACTGTATATGATGTCTCCAAAGCATTTGATAGAGGCTGACAATTACTAACAACAGAATTAAAAATCAAGTATGGGGCTGGGCATGTTACCGCACGCCTGTAATCTCAGCACTCCGGAGGCAAAGGCTGGCGGATCTCTGTGAGTTTAAGGCCAGCCTGGTCTACATAGTGAGTTCCAGGACAGCTGGGGCTACAGGGAAGACCCTGTCGAGGATCTGATCCAAGTGTTGTGCCTTAAATTTGGAAAATTGAAACATTGTGTATGCTGTTTTTATTTAGGAAAAAAAAATTGGAAAATTGAATCTACCTGTGTCTTTCTGACAGCCATTAGAACGTACCCCATGGGGAAGAGCTTTGGTTCTTGCTTTTCAGCCACCTTGTTAAACATGCATAATTAACTGAAAATTTTATCAAACAGCACTTTACTGTGTGAAGCAGTTTTTATAAATTATATTATTTTAATTATAAAGTGCTCATTACTGCTCACCAAGCTGATTTTATGTCCTGCTAATGAGTGAGAACACTATTGAAGGCTATACCAATAAGTTTTGACTTTCCACCTATAAAGAATTCTGATTCTGCTGAATTAATGTAGTAGCTTTGGGGTAATAATACAAACTAAAATGTGGATGGGGTAAGTTACCCTATGGCATTGATTTCCAACAAGGCATAAGGGAAGCAAGGACTCAAGAGTTGCCATTGCTAGGGTTAAGGCAGCCACTCCAGTTTAGTGCCTTTTGTTATTGTTCTGTCCTTTGTTTACCTCATTTTTGGATTAGGGGACAAAATGGAGATTCAATATAAAAATGCAAGTATAAAGTAGGAAAAGATTCTTAGTTAAAAATGCCTTGCTCCAGGTATGGTGGAAAAGGCAGGTAGATCTCTGTGGAAATGAAGCCAGCCTGGTCTACATGGCAAGTTCTAGGCCAGCTGGGGCTACAAGGAGACCCTGTGAGAGAGAGAGAAGGAGAGAGAGAGAGAGGGATAGAGAGAACGAGAGAGAGAAGCTTATTCAGTATGTGTCTAGTGTTTTGACAAAAATTGCAAATGCAGGCAACTTGGAGGCTGTGTTATGCTGTAGAGTGAAGATATGGGAAATAGATGGAACAAAGGGATGTTCAAGGGAAGCTAGATTTAGTTGTCTATAGATCTTGAGAAACTCCAAGTGTTTATTCAACGCCATCATGAAAAGGAAATCCTAATAAGATTATTCATAACCATTGGATTTTATTTCTTTATTTTGACTGGAAAAACCAGAGGTCAGGACCAACAGTGTAAACACCCACCTTCCCCACTTCCTGGTTCACTGGTGTTCTCATATCATTCCCAGTGGGATTATAATTCCCAGTCTCCAACACTTGAATAATTTTACTCCTGAAACCTTAAGTAGTCTGTTTTATTCATTAGAGCTTTTAATTCTTTTTATTTTTTATTTATTTATTTATTTTTTAATTTTTGAGACAGGGTCTCCCTTTTAGTCCCAAGCTGGCCTGGAACTCACTCTGTAGACCAGGCAGGCCTTGAACTCACAGAGATCTGCCTGCCTCTGTCTCCAGAGTGCTAGGATTAAAGGTGTGCGCCACCATGCCCGACTAGAGCTTTTATTCTTACCAGCTACTTTTGGAAAAAGGGGTCTTTCTAATTTTAATGAACGAAATATCTCTAAGAATGGGAAGTGATTACCAATTGGCACCAAAAAAAGGGGGTGTGGGTTCAGTTGCCTTGTATGCTGAAAGCCCCGGGTTCCACCCCCCCCCCAGCACTTGATAAACTGAGTAAGCATGGTGCTGTCTGTGATATCCCAGTACTCAGGAGATCAGGTGAGGGGTATCAGAAGTTGAAGGTCATCTTTGGCTACATAGTGAGTTTGGGGCCAGCCTGGGCTACATGACATTCTTTTAGCACAGATTTGCTCTAGTTCTGTATGTATACATACATACATATGTATTTAAAAAATTTTTTTCATGTCTTGATTCCTTTGTCCTGATTTTTCCAGCAGATGCGTCAAGAAAATACTAGTTTTCAGGGAGGAAGGCATTTGTGCTCAGTATATTTAGGTATTTATTTGTAGGCTGCTAGGGTCCTCCGTCATTTCCTGTGCTCTGTGTGTGTGTGTGGTAGCTGCAAACAGAAATGTCTTAGAAGGTTTTTGGAAACTCTTAGTATCTCACTGGGCTTTCTAATTCTAATGAATTCTAGCTCTTTTCTAAGCACCTTTTTCTCTTCTTTTTCCAGATGAGTTTGATGCCTACATCATTGTGTCTTTCGTGAACGCCACCCTTGTGCTGTCTATCGGAGAGACTGTAGAAGAAGTGACTGACTCTGGGTTCTTGGGTACCACTCCAACCTTGTCCTGCTCCTTACTGGGAGATGATGCCTTGGTGCAGGTGAGCTTGCTTACCTGCTCAGCCTGCTCTGTCCTTCCTTTCCCCTCATCATGCTGTTATGCTATATATAGTGTGCTTATATCCCCTTCGACCTTAGTATTAGGGAGGGCACATATGTTTTAATCAACATAAAGAACTTCACTAAGAATTATTTCTTTCAGACTTTTACTAAGCCTTAAGTATTTCTTCTTGGTTTGCTGTTTCTTTGTTACAGAACCCCATACTGCAGTTTTTCTCTTTATTAACAAATGGGCTTTAAATTTCTTTGAAATGGACATGGCAAATCACAAGCTTTTAAGAAATTCTTTATAAATTGACTTGTCTGTGCTGTGCCTCAATTGAGTGGTTCTAGGTTGATCAGGTGTGATAACCATTCTGAGTGCTAAGCAAATTGCTAGTGAGGTTTCCTTCTTTTATTGACTACTAGGTGTATCCAGATGGCATTCGACATATAAGAGCAGATAAGAGAGTCAATGAGTGGAAGACCCCCGGCAAGAAAACAATTGTGAAGTGTGCAGTGAACCAGAGACAAGTTGTGATCGCCTTGACTGGAGGAGAACTGGTCTATTTTGAAATGGATCCTGTATGTTTTTGTTTTGTGTGTGTTGGGACTATGTTATTTATCATTCACTATGGGACTTAAGGTTGAGTATTTAGGTAAAGGTGGGTGTTATTATTCAGGCATTTAAAATGTATTCACTGGGGCTGGAGAGATGGCCTAGCGGTTAGGAGCGCCGACCACTCTTACAGAGGACCCGGGTTCGATCCCCAGCACCCACATGGCGGCCGAGAACCGTCTGAAACTCCAGTTTCAGTTCCAGGGGAATCTGAGACCCTCTTCTAACCTCCGCGGCATTGCACGACACGGGTGCACAAACTTGCATGCAGACAGTACATTCATACACATACAGAAATAAATAAAATTAAAAAAAATAAAATAAAATGTATTCACAAGGAAAATGGTGAATGAAAGTATCCACATGGCAGTCTGCCCCTTTCCAAAGGACAAAAATCAGTAAATATGATTCAGATTAGTGTTGTGAAATCCCCTCTTGGCAGTGAAATATTTGTTTCTTCTGTTCCTCACACTCAACCTTTCCAACAAATATTTGGCGAAGATTTTATTTTCTTACTCTTTTTATTTTGTCTCATTTGAGATAGGGCCTGGGGCTGGAGAGATGGCTCAGCCCTTAAGAATGCCGACTGCTCTTGCAGAGGACCTGGGTTTGATTCCCAGCACTCACATGGCAGCTAAGAACCATCTTTAAGTTGGGCATGGTGGCACACGCCTTTAATCCTAGCACTCGGGAGGTAGAGGCAGGTGGATCTGAGTTCAAGGCCAGCCTGGTCTACAGAGTGAGTTCCAGGTCAGCTAGGGCTATAGGGAGACCCTGTCTCAAAAAAAAAAAAACAAAAGAGAGAGAAAAGAAAAAGAGATAGGGTCTAACAGAGTAGTCCAAGCTGGTCTTAAATTCATGGCAGTCTTGTCTCAGCTTCCCAAGTGCTGGGATTATTAATGTGAACCATTGTGTCTGCTTTGCCATTTTATATGAAAATAGGAGGCCGGGCATGGTGGCACACACCTTTAATCCTAGCATTTGAGAGGCAGAGGCAGGTGGATCTTTGTGAGTTCAAGGCCAGCCTGGTCTACAGAGTGAGTTCTAGGACAGCTGGGGCTACAGGGAGACCCTGTCTCGAAAAGACCAAAAAAAAAAAAAAAAAAGAAAAGAAGTAATTAATTTTGTTGTTCTTAGGAAATTTCCAGTAGCTTTTATTTTGTTTGTTTGTTTTGGTCCTTTCTTTTGAGACAGGGTTACCCTGCAGCCCCAGCTGTCCTGGAACTCACTATGTAGACCAGGCTGGCTTTGAACTCACAGAGATCACCCTGCATTTTGATGTCCTGGGATTAGAGGCATGCACCACTATGCCCAGTGTAGTTTTTTTTGTTTTGGGGTTTTTTTTTTACTGTGTATGCATGTACTGTCTGCGTGTAGGTTTGTGCACCTGTGTGGGTGTAATGCTGGGGAGGTCAGAAGGGGGTGTCAGATTCCCCTGGAACTGGAGTTAAACATGGTTCTCAGCTGCCGTGTGGGTGCTGGGAATCGAACCCAGGTCCTCTGCAAGAGTAGTCAGTACTCTTAACCGCTAGGCCATCTCTCCAGTCCCTAGTTTTTAAATTTTCTTTATTTTTAAGATCATATTTGAATTTACTTTCTGGGATTTTTAAATTTATTTTTATATTTATTTTTTGGCAAGGGGTAGGCCTTCTGCTTCTACCTACTGTCAGCCATGAGCTGGGCTTATAGTCATGCACTACCATGCCTGGCTTTATTTTGGGATTCCCTTGAATGGCACAAATAAATGGTATTGTATATTTCTGTTTCCAGAAAACCAAGTTAGATATGACACATTCTGCTTATTGTCAAAGGTATCTTGATTCTCTTTCCCTCTGGGGCATTCATGTGTTTGCTATTAACCTGTGAAGTTCATCATGGTGCATGGGGTAGAGAAATTCTTGGTTGTTGACTGTTATTTTAAGAAGAGTGAATCCCATCTCTGTCTTTCATCCTGTAGTCAGGACAGTTGAATGAGTACACAGAGCGGAAGGAGATGTCAGCAGATGTAGTGTGCATGAGTCTTGCCAATGTACCTCCTGGAGAACAACGATCTCGATTCCTGGCTGTGGGATTGGTGGACAACACTGTCAGAATCATCTCCCTGGACCCGTCAGTGAGTGATACATCCTCAACTTCTGGTGGGCTCTGAGCACCTGAATTCCTGAGTCTGACCCTACTCACCACTACTTTCCTTCTGTTTCTTTTGTGTGTGTGTTGCTAGAGGTCCAGTAGTCCACCATCTCAGATATCCCCACCCCCCCTTTATCATAGCAGTTCTGCTGCACCCACATACCACTACCACCACCACCACCATCACCATCACCACCACCACATTATTACTAAAACTTCACACCTCAGGAGTCTTGTGCTGTATAGTTTAGGGATGTTGATCTGAAACTACTAGATGTTTCTTTGCAATTAAGACGTGAATCTCGTTTTGTAGTTTAAGATTCCAAGACTTTCTTTGTTCTGAAAGGAATTTCATTTGCTGTAGGGCCTTACATGACTTTGGGGGAGCTGCCCTTTGCTTGCTTACTTTGTCCACTTAGACAAAAATAAACAAGATTTCTCTCAAAGTTTATTCTGAGATTAGATGTATTAACAACCTGCCACTCTTCTGGGGTTTTTTTTCTTGCCTTCAAGACAGATCTTTCTTTAATCCAGCAACAGAGTTCTGTAGGTATATTATTTTCCAAAATTGGTTATTGCTTGTATTTTTAATCATTTTTTTCCTCCTTTCCTCCCTTCCTTCCTTCCTTAGGACTGTTTGCAGCCTCTGAGTATGCAGGCCCTCCCAGCCCAACCAGAATCCTTATGTATTGTGGAAATGGGTGGGACTGAAAAGCAGGACGAGCTGGGTGAGAGGGGCTCTATCGGCTTCCTGTACCTTAACATTGGGCTCCAGGTAAGAAGTCCAGAGGCTCACTTTGGTGTTAGGTTTCACACATTCCCTTGTCCAATCCAGGCACTTTGTCTTTGCCCACAGTTCTAGGTAGCCACCTTAAGAAAGTGTATTAGTGCTGCCATAGGTGCACTTTCTTACCCCTTAGAACTTACCAGGCAGGCCTGGAAAAAATGTGTACAGAGAATCTTCATATCTGTTAAGGATGCTTTGTGGTTGGCATTCTGGATAGAAGTAATTTAGTTCTTAATAGTTGTACAGTTGATAATTGACCCTCTTAGTTCTAATGGAGCCAAAGTAACTGCTGAGCTCTCTGTGCCTTGAAAAGTTGGAACCTAGCATAGGATAGTATCAGTGCTCCTTACTACATTTCATTTCCTTAATGAATATTACACATACACATCATTAGCTGAAATGTGAGTGCTTTAAAAGTTTAGTTTCTCATTTAGAAATCTTCAAGAATAAGCATAAGTTAGAGAGAGAGAGAGAGTTGAGTAACTCAACAAGCCAGAGAGAGAGAGATGAGTAATTCAACAAGCCTTTATTCCCTTTTCCTGGAGTGTTTTAAAACAAATTTGACATGATACATTTTTTTCTATAACTAATGTCTGGATTTTGCTTTTTTACTCAATTTTTAAATATTTTTATTGAATGCGTATTAGTGTATTGCATGTATATAAGTGCACTCATTGTGCAGGGCCCATGGAATGGAGGTCAGATGAGGGTTTCGAATCCCCTGGAACAGGAATTACAGATGTGTTAGCCACCCCATGGGTGCTGGGAATTAAACCCAGGTCCTCTGCAAAAGTAGCCAGTGCTATTGAGCCATCTCTCCAGCCTCAGGTTTTGCTTTTTAAGGTACTAATAATGGCATACTTAACAAAATAATTTCTGAATATTTGTTATTGTGTGTGTGTGTGTGTGTGTGTGTGTGTGAAAATTTTCTCAAAAATGGTTGGTAGTGTAGACCAGAAAAGATTTACTAGACTCCTACTTACGTATTTGGGGAAAGGAAAGCAGAGCTGAGAGTGCGCTCTTGACTGTGTTCCATCTCATCAGGAGATGTAGAGTGTCCGGTGCCCCACTCAGTGATGCGCAGTGTTTGTAATCATGTCTCTGTTCCAACTTTTTACTAGTCAGCTATTGATACACATTGCCTAAATTGAGTATTCATTAGGAATTGAAAAATGGTAAATAAAAAAATTGCACTTTCTGTAAAGATAAAATGTAGTTTATTTCTTTACTGGCCCTGAGCATAGTTTATACAGGAAAAGGATAAAGACTCACCCTTTATCCTTTGCCCATTTTCAGTTAAGGAATTAGGGCCATAATAATCAGCCTACACTTGAGACTGATAAAGTGGGGGGCTTGTTTGTTTGTTTTAAGGCTGGGAGGTCTGGCCTCAAGCTTTTGAGCTTCATGCCTCAGCCACTCAAATGCTGTGCTTGCAGGCAAGTGCTAACACATCTCACTATTTTTCAAGTAACGTTAATTTGTAAGTTTTTTTGGTGGGGGGGGTTGTGGGGGTTTTTGTTCTTTTTTCAAACTATATTGCTGTCTTTGTCTTTTGGGGGTTTGCTAATTGTCTCGTTTTCTCACAGGCTTTCCTTTAAAGTTGCTTCCTTTTACCCCACTCTCTTGCAGCTTCTTGCACAGTTAGGTATTTGATTCGCATCTGAAATGTATCTTACCCAGCCTTGAATAAGTCATTTCTAAGACCCTTCTTCGTTTTAGACAAAATGATGTTTAAAGACCATAGTCACTAGATATGAGGTTTCTAACTGTATGTTTTTAAATTATAAAGATGAAATTAACTTAAATGGTTTTAAAAATAGGTGTGTGTGTGTGTGTGTGTGTAGTGAGAAGTGTGTTACTTAGTAGATGATTAATAAATATGAGAGAATGAATTGCTGATTATTTTTTATTTTTATTTTTTTAATTTTATTTATTTCTGTATGTGTATGAATGTACTGTCTGCATGCAGGTTTGTGCACCCGTGTCGTGCAATGCCGCGGAGGTCAGAAGAGGGTGTCAGATTCCCCTGGAACTGGAGTTCTTCTGGAATTGGAGTTTCAGATGGCTTTCGGCCACCATATGGGTGCTGGGGATCGAACCCGGGTCCTCTGTAAGAGTGGTCGGCGCTCTTAACCGCTAGGCCATCTCTCCAGCCCATTATTATGTTTTGACCATAAGTCTCATCCTTCTTCCTCCTTTTAAAATAGCCAGGAGAGAATCCCTTCACAGTTAAAAGCTTCCTTTCTGAGTAGGCTTTACCTCTTTATATTCTTTTTATTATTATTATTAATTTTTTTACTCTTTTTCTTAGAATGGTGTGCTGCTGAGGACTGTCCTAGACCCTGTCACAGGGGACCTGTCTGACACTCGAACTAGGTACTTGGGTTCCCGACCTGTGAAGCTCTTCCGAGTCCGGATGCAAGGCCAGGAGGCAGTAAGTGATTAAAAGGAGATAGCACTTTTTTGTGTGCGTGCGTGCGTGCGTGCGTGCGTGTGTGTGTGTGTGTGTGTGTGTGTGTGTGTTTGTATTTTTGTGACAGGGTCTCCCAGCTGGCCTGGAGCTAGCTCTGTAGACCAGGCTGGCCTTGAACTCACAGAGGCCTGCCTCTGCCTCCAGAGTGCTGGGATTATAGGCATGTGCCACCATGCCCTGCAAGATAGCACATTTTTTATGTGCACAAGTGCATTGCCTGCATGTGTGTAAGTGCACCTGCATCATGCAGTGCCCATAGAATCAGAAGGCATTGGATTCCTCTGGAACAGAAGTTATGGATGGTTGTTAGCTGCCATGTGGTTACTAAGAATTAAATCCACCTCTGCAAGGGCAACTGGTGCTCTTAACTTCTGAGCCATCTCTTCAGTCCCCACCAATGTAAATTCTCCTGTGACCAATTCACAACTTTGTAGTTGGTTTGATGTTGGCTTCCTTCAAGTGGGAAGTCCTGGATTCTTAATCCTAAGAGATAGTCCGTGGCACCATGACGTTATAAGAAGTTGGGATATTGATTATTTGAGTTTTCAGGATGGGCTATTAAGGTGTGGGACTAGCTGGAAATCTTCCATTCATGGCATCTCAGGCCCATAGTAATTGCATTATTTACTCTCTGATATGAAGGAATTCCTGTCCTTTGTAGTTAAGAATATTAGTGTTGCCCGGTGTGGTGGCGCACACCTTTAATCCTAGCACTTGGGAGGCAGAGGCAGTCAGATCTTTGTGAGTTCAAGGCCAGCCTGGTCTACAGAGTGTGTTCCAGGACAGCTGGGGCTACAGGGAGACCCTTTCTCGAAAAGACCAAAAAAAAACCCAATATTAGTGTTGCTGAATGCATTGTTAGTTCTTAAATGTTACTTTGCCGGGCGTGGTGGTGCACAGCTTTACTCCAAGCACTTGGAAGGCAAGGCCAACTTGGTCTACAGAGCGAGTTCCAGGACAGCTGGGGCTACAGAGAGACCCTGTCTTAAAAAAAATAAAAAAGTTATTTGAGACTTGTAGCTGTCCAGCCTTGTAATAGGATTCCTGGTTTTTATACGTATGTGAGCAAGTGCAGAGAGAAGTGATTCATCTACCCTTTGATGCTAGTATAGAACCAGCCACATCCTGCCTCCTTTCTATGCTCCCTTTGCTTCAGGTGGCCCTTGGTGCCTCTCAGATTCGATCGACTAGAAGTTGTGGTTGGTTAGTCAGCCTACTGTGTGGAGCTTTCCCAGTCTTACTAGTGGTCTTCTTTCCTTAGGTTTTGGCCATGTCAAGTCGCTCATGGTTGAGCTATTCTTACCAGTCTCGTTTCCATCTCACCCCTCTGTCTTATGAGACCCTGGAGTTTGCATCTGGTTTTGCTTCTGAACAGTGTCCTGAAGGCATTGTTGCCATCTCCACCAACACCCTGAGGTAAGTCATTGTATTTGGAGCCCAGCAGGAAGCCTTTTGCCAAGGGCTGGGCCTGTGGTTCTGCCAGTGATGGAAAAGGTTGTGGAGAGATGGCCAAGAGCCATTTCCTTGCCAGGAAAAAGTATGTTGCAGTTGAAACTTAATTTGTCTCAGGATTTCAGAACTTGGATGCCAAGTTTTAATGTCGAAGAATATGTTAATCAAGTCTTGAGATTTAAGATTTTTGTTTTCCTGATGAAATGGTAGAATTATTGGGTTACTTTTAGAGCAAGTGTTGGATCACTGATAACTGTTCCTTACTCTTTGTCTTTTTGAGACAGGCTCTCCCTGCTGGCCTAGAACTCACTCTGTAGATCAGGCTGGCCTTGAACTCACAGAGGTCCGCCTGCCTCTGAGTCCTGGGATTAAAGGTGTGCGCTACCACATGCGGCATCTGTTTTTTTTTATGGCAGGATCTTACTAGGCTTACTTTTTTAAAAAATTTTATTTATTTTTTATGTGTATGAATGTACTGTCTGCATGTAGGTTTGTGCACCCGTGTCGTGCAATGCCTTGGAGGTCAGAAGAGGGTGTCAGATTCCCCTGGAACTGGAGCTAAAGACGGCTCTCAGCCACCACATGGGTGCTGGGGATTGAACCCAGGTCCTCTGCAAGAGCAGTCAGCACTCTTAACCACTAGGCCATCTCTCCAGCCCCAACTAGGCTTACTTTAAACATTAATTTCAGACTTGTTTCCTATCAGTAGAGCTTTTCCCCTCAAAAAATAGAATCAGGTAAGGCTACTGTGTGTAGATAAAGGCAGAATTCTTAGGAATAATTTAAACAGTTTGTAGTACTTAATATCAGAATGAATCACTTCTACTTTTTTTTTTTTCTTTCTTTTTTCAAGACAGGGTCTCCCTGTAGCCCCAGCTGTCCTGGAACGCACTCTGTAGACCAGGCTGGCCTTGAACTCACAAAGATCCACCTGCCTCTGCCTCCATGCCTGGCTACTTTTTGGCTTTTGATAGTGTTACTATAAAACATTTCTACATGAATTTTTGTGTGGGTACAAGTTTTCATTTTTCTTTAAAATATTATTTTTGGGGGCTGGAGAGATGGCCGAGCGGTTAAGAGTGCCTACTGCTCTTGCAGAGGACCCGGGTTTGATCCCCAGCACCCACATGGCAGCTGAGAACCGTCCATAACTCCAATTCCAGGAGAACTCCAGTTCCAGGGGAATCCGACACCCTCTTCTGACCTCCGGCATTGCACGACACGGGTGCACAAACCTGCATGCAGGAAGTACATTCATACACATAAAATAAATTTTAAAAAATATTAAAAAATAATTTTCAATGTTGAAAAAAAAATATATTCTTTTCGAGGGGCTGGAGAGATAGCCTAGCAGTTAAGAGCACCGACATTCTTGCAGAGGACCCGGGTTCGATCCCCAGCACCCACATGGCGGCTAAGAACCATCTGTAACTCCAATTCCAGGAGAACTCCAGTTCCAGGGGAATCCGAGTCCCTCTTCTGACCTCCGCGGCATTGCACGACATGGGTGCACAGACCCGCGTGCAGACAGTACATTCATACACATACAAAAATAAATAAATAAATAAATAATAATAAAAAAAAAAGAAAGCAGGCTTGAAATGGATTCCACTTATTAAACTAATAAAAAGATGCTTTCTTTAAAAAAAAAAAAAAAGGAGCACCAACTGCTCCTGCAGAGGACCCGGGTTCGATCCCCAGCACCCACATGGCGGCTGAAAACCGTCTTTAATTCCAGTTCCACGGGAATCCGACGCCTTCTTCTGACCTCCACAGCATTGCACAACACGGGTACACCAATCTACATACAGACAATACATTCATACACATATGAAAATAAATTTAAAAAAAAATTCACTTTGAGAACATGGTAGCTCACATTACCAGTAATCTTATCCCTGAAAGGGCAGGAGGATTGGGACTTCAAGGTCATCCTCAGAGTTCAAGTCCAGACTGTTTTTAAAATAAAATAATAATTAAAAAATTTTTTTATTTATTTTTTATGTGTGTAAATGTACTGTCCGCATGTAGGTTTGTCTGGGTCCTCTGCAAGAGCGGTCAGTGCTCTTAACTGATAGGCCATCTCTCCAGCCCCATTAAAAAGTGCAATAGGCTGGGCGTGGTGGCACACACCTTTAATCCTAGCACTTGGGAGGCAGAGGCAGGCAGATCTTTGTGAGTTCAAGGCCAGCCTGGTCTATAGAGCGAATTCCAGGACAGCTGGGGCTCGAAAAGACCCCCCAAAAAAAATCCATTTGAGAGGGGCTAGAGATGGCTCAGTTGTTTAAGAGCACTGGTTGCTCTTTGCAGAGGATGAGTTCAGTTCCCAGCACCCATGTGGTGACTCCAGGCATTCCGATGTAGGGCCTCCACAAGCATTGGCCTTCTCCATCACATGCGCAGTGCACTTAAACACATGCAGGCAAATCACTCATGCATAAGGTAAAAGTAAACTTTAGAAATCCATCTGAGAAAGCTGGGCATGGGAGCTCACTCTTGTAATCCCAGCATTGGTAAGCGAAGGTAGGGGATTAGGAGTTCAAGGTCATCCTTGGCTATGTGTGAGTGCCCCCCCCCCCAAAAAAAGGGGAAAACCTTGCATGAAGTTCATGTTGGGGACCCCTAACTGCTGTTTCCAAACTTCAATAGTCGCTGGATAATTTTGTGCTTTCCAAGGGAAAAGACAGCACGGGAGCATCCGTGTCGTCTTGCATATGTCTTTCTCTTTTTGAGACAGGATCTCCCTGTCGCCCCAGCTAGCCTAGAACTTGCAGAGATCTGCCTGCCTCCACCTCCCGAGTGGTAGGATTAAAGGCGTGTGCCAACATGCATTGCCTGTGTGTTTCTTTTTAAGGACACTTGCTCTTTCTGCCTGTCTTCCTGTTGGTTTGGTAGTAGATGTAAAACAGACCAGAAGAAAAATGGAGACCATTTTCCAGGATCAGAGATGATGGGTTTTATTTTCTTTGTTAGAATTATTTTATTATTATATATGTATATATATATATTGTTTTTGTTTGTTTTTGTTTTTTTGAGACAGGATCTCCCTTTTAGTCCAGCTGGCCTGGAGCTCACCCTGTAGACCATGCTGGCCTTGAACTCACAAGAGATCCGCCTGCTTCTTTCTCCCAAGTGCTGGGATTAAAGGCGTGCGCCACCACGCCCAGCCAGAATTATTTTATAACAATGGGGCTATTTACAGTATATTAGTTTATTGGAAAGTATCACTCTTACACTTTGAAAAGAAAAAATATTTTTGCCAGGTGTGTGGCGCACGCCTTTAATCCTAGCACTTGGGAGGCAGAGGCAGACAGATCTCTGAGTTCGAGGCCAGCCTGGTCTACATAGTGAGTTCCAGGACAGCCAGAGCTATAGGGAGACCCTGTCTGAAAAAGACCAAAAAAAAAAAACAAGAAAAAATTATTTTTATGTGTATGAGTATTTTGCATGCATGTAAATAATCAAACTCAGATCCTCTCTAAAGCACAGCTCTCTCTTCCTGTCCATTGTTTACTCATTTGGGGTGGGGGGTAGGGGACAGTGTTTCTGTAGTTGCTAAACTCACTTGATAGCTCAGGCTGATCTTAAATTAATTATTCTCCTTCCTCTGTCTCTCACGTGCTGGTTCTTATATTTTATTCTGTAAGTTTTATGATTTCCTCATTCTTTTTTTTTTTTTTGCTGTGGTTTTGGTTGAGGAGGGTCTTAATTCTGCTAGCTTGAACTCACTATGTTGCCCAAGCAGGCCTCAGATTTATCCTTCATAAATACTGGGATTATTGGTGTTTTTAAGACAGGGTCTCCCTGTAGCCTCAGCTGGCTTGGAACTAGCCTTGTAGACCAGGCTGGCCTTGAACTCAGGGATCTGCCTGCCTCTGCCTCCCGGATGCTGGGATTAAAGTTACGCACAACCATGCCTGGTGAGCTACTCTTTTTAAAACTTATTTTGGAGCCGGGCGTGGTGGCGCATGCCTTTAATCCTAGCACTTGGGAGGCAGAGGCAGGCGGATTTCTGTGAGTTCAAGGCCAGCCTGGTCTACAGAGTGAGTTCCAGGACAGCTGGGGGGCTACAGGGAGACCCTGTCTCAAAAAAGACCAAAAAAAAAAAACAAACTTATTTTGGGAGCCAAGTGTGGTGGTGAGAGCCTATAATCCCAGCACTTGGGAGGCAGAGGCAGGCAGGTATCTGTGAGTTCAAGGCCAGCCTGGTCTACATAGCAAGTTCCAGGACAACTGGGGCTACAGGGAGACCCTGTCTCAAAAAGACAACAAAAACCTTGTTTTAGTTCCAGTTAGATGTTCTTTTCATCCTGTTCTTCCAGGTCTTTCAACTTTTATTTGTCTCACCTCCATATTCTGTTTTGTTCTGGCTTTGTATTCTGGGTCATTCTTCAAAATAATGTGATCAGATTACTTGATGCCTGATTTCCCTCCCCGTCATTTCTATTAAAAGGTACCTTTATTGATTATTTCCTTGAGAATTCTTAGCAATTCTGCTTCTTAGATTTGAAGTATAGTTGGGTGGTTGTGTTTTGTTTGTTTTTTGTTTTGTTTTGTTTTTTGAGACAGGGTCTCCCTATAACCCCAGCTGGCCTGGAACTCACTCTGTACACCAGGCTGGCCTTGAACTCACAGAGATCCGCCTGCCTCTGCCTCCCGAGTGCTAGGATTAAAGGCATGCGCTACCACATCTGGCTTAAAGACAGTTCTTAGCTGCCACGTGGGTGCTGGGACTCAAACCCAGTTCCTCTGCAAGAGCGGTCAGCACTCTTAACCACTGAGCCATCTCTCCAGCCCTTGTTTTGTTTGTATTTTGAAAGAGTCCTCTCTAGCCCTGGTTGGCCTTGATGTCTGCCTCAAGTGCTGGGTTACAGGAGTGTGCCACCATTCCAGCTCCTTTTGAGTCAGGCACCATGCATTCAGGCTGGCTTCTTTCTCACTGTGAGATTGACATGTACTAACATATCTGAAGGGTTTTGTTTTGTTTTATCTTTTGAGACAGGGTCTCCCTGTTGTAGCACTCCCTGGCCTGGAACCTGCTATATAGACCAGGCTGGCCTTGAACTCACAGAGCTCTCCTTGTCTCCTGAGTGCTGGGATTAAAGGCATGTGCTATCATGCCCTGCCTCCATGCCTTAGTTTTCAGTGACCCTCAAGGCTGTGGCTTCTTTGTTTTTAAAATAGATGTCTTTTCCAACCACATCCTTTGGAAAATACTGTTCGCCAGCCAGTGGTGACTGTGCATCTATATATATATATATATATATTAATGTTTTAAGGAAATATTTTGTCTTTCCTGTGTGTGCACGTGTGTGTGTGTGTGTGTGTGTGTGTAAATACACCATATGTGTGCATTGGCTCCTCTTCAAGATCAGCTGGTGCTCTTCGCCACTGAACCATCTCTCCAGCTCCTGCATGTAAAGAGTTTTTTATGTATAGGCTAGTAATAGATGTATATATTCTTTTTTCTTCCTAGTCCCTTAGTAATCATACTATATACGATTTTTTTTTTTTTTTTTTTTTTTTTTTTTTTTTT
>VZQC01001442.1:3886584-3971464 GCA_009823505.1 Rhizomys pruinosus
CTCTTGCAGAGGACCCGGGTTCGATCCCCAGCACCCACATGGCGGCCGAGAGCCGTCTGAAACTCCAATTCCAGGAGAACTCCAGTTCCAGGGGAGTCCGACGCCCTCTTCTGACCTCCGCGGCATTGCACGTCACGGGTGCACAGACTTGCATGCAGACAATACATTCATACACATATGGAAATAAATTAAAAAAAATAAAATAAAATAAAAAAAGAACACCAGGTATTCTTAACTGCTAAGCCATCTCTCCAGCCCTCTCCACCTCATTTTGTTTGGGGGTGGTGTCTTTTTGAGACAGGGTCTCCCTGTACCTTCAGCTGTCCTACAACTCACTATGTAGACCAGGCTGGCCTTGTACCACAGAGATCCGCCTGCCTCTGCCTCTCAAGTGCTGGGATTAAAGGCAAGTGCCATCATGTTGGACTTTATTTTTGAGACAAACTATCACTGAAACCGGAGTTTGCTGATTGGCTGTCCATCAAGCCTCAGGTCCTCCTTGTCTCTTCCTCGGCACAGGGATTACAGGCCATAACCCTGAATTTTTTACTATAGAGGGTGGATTTCATGTTGCCTAATATCTCATAGGCTGTTATGAGATTCAACTATTGGGTTTGCTGTTACTATTCATGGGCTATTTTAGCAGTTCCTGGGTCCTGAGTGAATGCTATTTTAATCTTTGCCTTTTATCATAGGATTTTGGCTTTGGAGAAACTTGGTGCTGTCTTCAATCAAGTAGCCTTTCCTCTGCAGTACACCCCCAGGAAATTTGTCATCCACCCTGAGAGTAACAACCTTATCATCATTGAGACGGATCACAATGCCTACACTGAGGCCACCAAAGCACAGAGAAAGCAGCAAATGGCAGAGGTAATTAACTAGCCTGGCCTCCAAGGGTACAGTTTTTTTGTTTTCTTTCTAATTTAAATGTTATGCATGTGAGTGTTTCATACTTACTTGTATTGTATGTAAGTGTACCACATGCATACAGTCCCCGTGGAGATCAGAAGAGGGCGTCAGATCCCCTGGAGCTGGAGTTACACATGGCTGTCCTCTACCATGTGGGTTCTAGGAACTGAACAAACCCAGGTCCTCTAGAAGGACAGGAAGTGCTTATAGCTACTAACCATCTTTCCAATTCCCAAGGGTACAGTTTTAAAAGACTTTCGTTGTTTACAATAGTTTAGCCCTCCATAATGGTCATCTTCCCCTTCCTCTTTGGAGATAGGAACTCATAGCCTTGGTGATCGCACTGCCTCAGCCTCCCACGTGCCAGGATTGCATGTGGAGTTGTCCCAAACACCTGTGGTTTTCGCTAGTTTTGAAGCTCCAAAGGTGGAGATGTGCTCAATGGTAGAATGCTTACCTGGCATGTGCAAGGCTCTGGATTATATTCCAAACATTGAAGAAGAACAAAAAGGAAACCCTAAAGATAAAACCAAAAAAAACATAAACCAAGTTCTTTTCAGATCCTGTGAGCAGAGTTCCTTGCCCTGGTCTTGGTTTTAGAAGCTTTTTTTGTGACTCCAGACAAATATGCTAACATGGGTTATTCAGAATTCAGTTCCCTCTTTTGAACAGTTAGTCTTTGAGCTTTCAGTAGGCTGTGTTATGTGATGCCTGGGTTTGAGCCCAGAGAGCACAGCGTTTGGCTTTCCCCTACAATGTCAGCTCCTCCAGAAACTTTTCCCAACAATAGACAATGAGCACCAGCCATATAGAAACCCTGTCCAGCTTCTCTTTTAGAGGGGAAACAAGTAGTCTCAGGCAAGGAAATCAGGCAGGCTTGGTAGTTGGGTTTTCATTTCCAAGTTTTCAGACGATACTGATCCAGTATTTGCCACAGCTGATGATAGCTCTTTTTTTTTGCATTTCCCTTTTAGTGATCTTTTGTCTGCTCCTTATGCGTTTCTCTCTTGACTCTTTTTGTTTAATTTTTTTTGTGTGTGGGGTGGGGGCACATGTATGTGGTGGTCAGAGGACAACTATAAGGAGTCTCTTCTCTCCTGCACTTTGGGGAACCAGTGATCTAACTCAGGTCCTTAGGTCTGTACACCAGCACCTCTTCTCTGAGTCTTCTCAGCAGCTCTCCCTTGATTCTTTACTTAGAGGAACCCTAGTTTTGGTGGCAGACTTCTTTGCTACTTGTCCGCTTCTCATCCCGTCTTGCTTTCTGAACTTAGGAGATGGTGGAAGCAGCGGGGGAGGACGAGCGGGAGCTGGCTGCAGAGATGGCTGCAGCGTTCCTCAATGAAAACCTGCCTGAGTCCATTTTTGGAGCTCCCAAGGCTGGCAATGGGCAGTGGGCCTCTGTGATCCGGGTGATGAATCCTATTCAGGGGAACACACTAGACCTTGTCCAGCTGGAACAGAATGAGGCAGCTTTTAGGTAAGGATCCAAGGTGAGAGTAAGGATTGGTAGATGGGAACAGGACTTTTGGGGACTTTTGACTAATGACTGACTCTTTCTCTATTTGCAGCGTGGCTGTGTGTAGGTTCTCCAACACTGGAGAAGACTGGTATGTGCTGGTGGGTGTGGCCAAGGATCTGATATTGAACCCACGGTCTGTGGCAGGGGGCTTCGTCTATACATACAAGCTTGTAAACAGTGGGGAAAAACTGGAGTTTTTACACAAGGTAAGAACCAGCTAGTGATTCTTTTGGATCTTGGGTCTGAAGGGATTTCCCATTTTTGTGATGAACTTACAGGTCAGGTCTTTTGGATAATAGTAGCTTGTTGGTTCTAATTCATCCTCTGCAGCATGTGACACATTCTAGGACCTTCATGCTTCAGTGATGCTCCTGTGCCTGGCTCCCACCACCCACAAGGAGGAAATAAGCACATAGTATGTGGTCTTACTAAGCAGGCAGCAATATTTTTTATCAGAATTCAGAAGCTAAAGAATTTGCTCCAGGAAGTGACTATTTAATGGTAATAGTTTCAGTTTAAGAAGATGACATTCCAGACATGACGGTGATGACTGCACAGTATGAGTGCACTTAATGCTGTGAAGTATATACGCTATAATGTATATGTTATATGTTTTACTATAATTTAATTTTTTGAGGAATAATTCATACTCTATCTTCTACACTAATAACACATGTCCTTTAGGAAGTAGTTCTATCCCACAACCTTATTAGGTTAAACTTACTGTCTCTCCCTTAGAACTAAGATGTCAGGGTTTTTGTTTTTGTTCTTTTTTGATTTTTGTTTTTTTGTTTTTTGTTTGTTGTTTTTTTTGGTTTTTGGGGGGTTTTGTGGAGGTTTTTTTTTTTTGTGTTTTTTTGAAGACATGGTCTCCCTTTAGTCCCAGCTGATCACTCTGCTGTAGACCATG
The DNA here is from genome assembly GCA_009823505.1 of Rhizomys pruinosus. Taxonomy (NCBI): domain Eukaryota; kingdom Metazoa; phylum Chordata; class Mammalia; order Rodentia; family Spalacidae; genus Rhizomys; species Rhizomys pruinosus. The sequence continues at coordinate 3,889,926 of VZQC01001442.1, forward strand.
GGCTGGCCTTGAAACTCACAGAGATCCGCCTGCCTCTGCCCTCCCAGGTGCTGGGATTAAAGGCGATGTGCCACCACACCTGGCAATTTTTTTTTGGTCTTTTCGAGACGGGTTCTTTGTAGCCCAGCTGTCCTGGAACTCAACTCTGTAGACCAGGCTGGCCTTGAAACTCACAAAGATCTGCCTGTTTCCTGCCTCCCGAGTGCTAGGATTAAAGGCTGCATGAATGTACAGTCTGCATGCAGGTTTGTGCACCCCGTGTCGTCATGCCGAGGGGGTCAGAAGAGGGTGTCAGATTCCCCTGGAACTGGCGTTAAAGACGGTTCTCAGCCGCCATGTGGTGCTGGGATCGAACCGGGTCCTCTGAAGAGCAGTTGCTCTCTTAACCAACTAGGGCATCTCTCCAGCCCTAGACTATTTTTTTTTTGTTTTTTGGTCTTTTGGAGACAGGGTCTCCCTGTAGCTCTGGCTGTCCTGGAACTCACTCTGTAGACCAGGCTGGCCTTGAACTCACAGAATCCGCCTGCCTCTGCTCCCAAGGCTGGGTTAAAGCGTGCGCACCATGCCTGGTCATAATTTCATTTTTTAGCTTCAACCCTAAATCAGCTTACATTCTGCTTGCTTTGTTTTTGTCTTTTTTTTTTTTTTTTTTTTTGTCTTTTTGAGACAGGTCTCTGAGACCCTGAAAGCTGTTTCTGGCTGAACTACAGAGATCCACCTGCCCTCTGCCTCCCGGAGTGCTAGAAATTATGGCACGGTGTCACCACGCTGGGCCCAGCTTTCTGTTCTGATTAACTTTATCACAAAAAGCCAAACAAAGATCTGGGCGTGTGACACACTTAATCTCAGCACTCTGTGAGATGGAAGCCACCTGGTGTTATGTGGTGAGTTCCAGGCCAGCTAGGGCTACAGGAGACCCTGTCTCCAAAAAAAACTAAAAAATAAGGAACCAGCAAAAAAATCCTTAGGCTAATTAAGTCACTTGCTGTCAAACTTAGACGGAGTTGAGTCCTCGGGACCACGTGGTGGAAGGAGAGAACTGACACCAAGTGCTGTCCTTGACTTCCACACAGGGGCCTGTGTCATACACAAATACATACGCATACATAATTGAAGGGGAAAAGTCAAACGAGGATGAGGGTGCAGCTCAGTAGTAGAGCACTTTCCCAGCATGATAAGGGCCAGTGTTCAGGGCCCCCATGCCCACCCCCCCCCACCCCCATCAAACAAACAAAAAAAACTTGGTTTCCCACCTTCTAGGAACTTACTGTAACTGTGGTAGTCTGTGGACTCTGTATTGTAGTCAGGGAAATCTGGAATTTGTATAGATTATGAATTCTGAGATTATAACCAGTGCTCTCCTTGTTATTTTCCCAGCATATTGCCAATTATATATCTGGAATCCAGACTATCGGGCACAGGGTGATTGTGTCTGACGTCCAAGAAAGTTTCATCTGGGTTTGCTACAAGCATAATGAGAACCAGCTCATTATCTTTGCTGATGACACCTACCCCCAATGGGTCACTACAGCGAGCCTCCTTGACTATGACACTGTGGCTGGGGCAGACAAGTTTGGCAGCATTTGTGTGGTAAGTTGATGTTGCTTCCTTGAGTGACACTCACATGTGGGAAAGCTAATTCAGTTGTGATCTTGGTAAAACCAAGGAACAAGGATTACATTCTCTGGTCCTGAAACTTAAGTATGGGTGTGAAATCCAATCCTACTAAGGCCCAGGTCTTTAAAAAACCTTACTGTGGGGCTGGAGAGATGGCCTAGTGGTTAAGAGCTCGACTGCTCTTGCAGAGGACCCGGGTTCGATCCCCAGCACCCACATGGGGCTGAGAACCGTCTTTAACTCCAGTTCCAGGGGATATGACCCCTCTTCTGACCTCCGACATGCACGACATGGGTGCACAAACCTACATGCAGACAGTACCTCATACCATACAAAAAAGGAAAAAAAAAAAAAAAACCTACTGTTTGCTAAGCCTTTCTACCAGTCTTTTGCTTTACTTCCATCTTCTCCATAGAAAATGATTTCATGGGGCTGGAGAGATGGCTCAGTGGTTAAGAGCACCAACTGCTCTTGCAGAGGACCCGGGTTGCATCCCCAGCACCCAACATGGCAGCTAGAAACTGTTTTAACTCCAGTTCCAGGGGAATCCTAGGCCCTCTTCTACCTCTCAGCATTGCATGACACGGCTGAAACCAACTTACATGCAAACAGTACACTCATACATAAAAATAATGAAAATATAATTAAAAAAAAAAGAAATGTTCATAATGAATCTACTTGGACCCAATGGCTATATTCAGTTGTACCTTTTGCCAGCCTGACTTTACCTTGTCTGTTTTGTGTCTTGTTTTTGCTTTTGCTGTGGTGAACCCTTGCTTGTGGTTTGATTCTCGTGAGTTTCTCATTCCTCAACAGTAGACATGGGCTCAAGCAGAGTCTGTGTAGTGCCCTTGGGCTTGCTTGCTAAGACCTAGGGCAAACACACTGCCTAGTGAGTATTCCAGGATCCATTCCTACAGTTATGTCATTTCCTTACAGGTGAGACTCCCACCTAACACCAATGATGAAGTGGATGAAGACCCTACTGGGAACAAAGCCCTGTGGGACCGGGGCTTGCTCAGTGGAGCATCACAGAAGGTAAGATTGTAGAAGGGCCCAAGGGAAAGGCACACTCAGTGCTTTCTCTTGCCCTCACCAGAGAATCAGTTTCTGGTGACTTATCTGAAGTGCACATGGCTACCAGGTTCTCTCTTGTATGTCTTTTCCTTTTGGAAACCCTAAACTGAAAATATATAGCCTGCGATGCATGGGTGCTGGGTTTTTCATAAGGTGATTATGTCACCATCCCATTTTGTGGCCAAAACTAATTTTCTTCTTTTATTAAATTTAGTGTGCGTGTCAATTCTCTCTTTCCACCATATGGTCCTAGGGATTGAAATCTGATTGTAGGGCTTGTCAGCAGTATCTTACCCATTGAGCCAGCAAGTATCTTACCTATTGAGCCACCTTTTCATCCCTAAAACAGATTTCTCTGAGACAGTCTATTAATTGGTGTACAAATATCTGGAGAACAGCAAGGTCTTTGGAAAAGATGGTTCTAAGATTTGTTCCTGGTACTAACCAGCTCTTTCTCATTTTATTTTATTTATTTTTTGTTTTTTTTATTTATTTTAGTCTTTTTGAGCAGGGTCTCTCTGTAGCCCCAGCTGGCCTAGAACTTCTATGTGACCAGGCTGGCCTGATAACTCACAGAGATCTGCATGTCTCTAATCTCAGCACTTGGGATGTAGAAGCAGACAGATCTCTGAGTTTGAGGCCAGCCTGATCTACATAGTGAGTTCTAGGCCAACTAGGGCTATGTGGTGAGCTTGTCTCAAAAAGGGGGAAAATTTTAAAGGGGATTTTTAATTTCCATAAATTCTAGACTGGCACTAGGACTGTATGTGGCTCAGTCTGTAGAATGCTTACCTTTGCTGCATGAGTGAAGCCCAAAGTTCCATCCCCAACACAAGGGGAGAGAGGTGTGATGTATCTGGAGGAATCTGGAACATACTCTGGAGGGTGACATAGTTACTGATCTGTTTTGACTTACAGGCAGAGGTGATAATGAACTATCATGTTGGGGAAACAGTGCTGTCATTGCAGAAGACCACACTGATCCCTGGAGGCTCAGAGTCCCTTGTCTATACCACTCTGTCTGGAGGAATTGGTATCCTTGTCCCTTTCAGTCTCATGAGGTGAGTCTCCACATTGTTTTACCTTGTCCTTCAGATTGTTTCCTGGTGTTGTGTCTAGGAGATCATGTCCATTTGTCCTTACTTGTGATGAGGTTTTAGAAGTTTTATAAGAATCCTAGGTGCTTGCCTTGATGAATGTCTTTCATTTCATACTATACTAATTTGGATACAATTAGTAGATATAGGGTTAGTCTGAGCCTAGAATCCAGAATGGCATGCCACCGACTAGAAACAATGGATTGATAATTTTCTGGGACACTCTTAGGGACAGTTCTAGGATTGCTGTTTGGTTTCTGTCATTCTAGCCAAGCAGTTTGAGATCAGGAATCTGACCTCACAGGCTGTTCTTTACAAATGATGTCCTCTCTTATACACAAATGTAGTTAGGTCCCTTTTGTGTTTTTTTAATGTGTGAGTGTTTTGCTTGCATAATACCATGTGCATGCAGCCGCCCACAGTTTCCAGAAGAGGGCACTTGGGTCCCCTGGAATGGAGTTATGGATGGTTCCTAGCTACCACATGGGTACTGGAAATAAACCCAAGTTTCTGCAAGAGCGAGCCAGTGTTCTTAACCCTAAACATTTCTCCAGTCCCATGATTATGTGTTTTAACATGTTTTGCCTGGTAAAGAATCAGTGCTTGGAGTTGGACATTATGGCAGATCCTGTAATAATCTCAGCACTCAGTAGGCCAGGCAAGAGGATTTCAAGTTTAAAGGCCAGTTTGGGTGAGACTCAAAAACTGGGTGTGTGGGGTTTTTTTTGGTTTTGTTTTGTTTTTGTCTTTTTGAGACTTGTCTAAACTTTGTTCTGGGAAGCACAGTCTAGCAGTTGAAGTCACTTCTTTCTCAGACACAAATTCTTTGGTTCTTCACAGGATCATGACTTCTTCCAGCTGTTGAAATGCACCTGCGGTCTGAGCATCCCCCCCTTTGTGGCCAGGACCACCTCAGTTTTCGATCTTATTATTTCCCTGTTAAGGTAGGTTGAATATGGAGTCTTCACCCATTAACCTGGCCTTTTTTGTGGGCCTCTATTTCTTAAAAATCGGGATTGTCCAGGTAGTCTGGGCTATATATAAGACCTTGTCTCAACAAGCCAAGCCCAGGGTTTTACTCAGTGGTGGAGCACTTGCTAATAAGAACATAGACCCTGGATTTAATCTGAGACCTTTTGGGGAGGGGAAGGTAAAAAGGGCAGTGTGCATATAGGAATAGCAGGAATGTACTGATGTTGTCAGTAATGGTGCACATGGTTGTTGATACTCTTCTGCCAACAAGGGCAGACATAGTCAGAAACCATTTGCACTTGGTTTTGCCAGTCTGAACTCTGGCTACTTAGGGGGTAACTTAGAATATATTTACAGTATGTGCCTTTTTCTTTGGACATCTCACTTTTGTCTTTTTTGATTCCTCCATGTCTTAGAATGTGATTGATGGAGACCTCTGTGAGCAGTTCAACTCTATGGAGCCCAACAAGCAGAAGAACGTCTCTGAGGAGCTGGACCGAACCCCACCAGAAGTGTCCAAGAAGCTTGAGGATATTGGACCCGTTACGCTTTCTGAGTCTTTTCTTTACCCGTGGGGCTTGCTGGAGATCCTTTTGTTTCCATCACCACATCTGGCTTCTGCCACATGCAGGAGAAAGGTGTGTAGTAATTAAGACTGAAGCGTTGCAGCGCTAGCTCTTCCCTCAGTTCTCCTTTGGAATGACTGGTTCCCTGTAAGATTGGCAGTGAAGTTGGTTCACTTCTTCCTGCTCATACACAGTGCATAGCCTCAGGCTCCAGTCTGGAACACAATACTCCTTACTCCCAAAGCCACCCCTGCATTCCTATTTCTGGCTCTTGTCTACTTTTGTACACACTTGGTTTTCCTGTAAATAGTTTTGTACGATGATACTTTGTGATGGAGGCCGGCTAAAGTGTGGGAGGCTTGTTGCAATGTGGCTTAGTTCTGCTACTCTGGACCCTCCTCAGAAATAATAAAACTAGTTTTTAAGGTGGCCAGCATCTGTGTGTCTTTTTTTTCCTGGGGATAAAGTTCAAGAAAGTTTGACCATGTGGGCTGGAGAAAGAGCTCAGGAGTTAAGAGCACTGTCTGGTCTTGCAGAGACCTGGGTTCAAATCCCAGCACCCACACGGTGGCTATCAACCATCCATAACTGTAGTTTCAGAGGACCCAACACCCTTTTCTGATCTTCATGGGCACTTCATGATGCTTGTTTCACTTAAGTGGTTCCTGAGGGTGTTTGGACTGGTGACCAGTAAGAGTCACTAAGGACAGATGAACCCAGATACCAGCCTGCCCTTGGGAAGTCATTGTATGTGGGCCCTGTTTGGAAACAGAGGCAGCTTGTGGAGAGTGTGTGTATCTGTCTACAGCAATGTAGATTGGCCTGGAGAGGCATATAGATGAGGAAGGAGTGCTGAGATCCTTTTGGCCAGAAGTGGCCTAGTTTCAAAAATGATCAAGCCCACACTTGAAGTTCCTACTGCTAAGCTGTGTGGGAATCCTTAATCTTTCAATCCTCAATCATTCAACATACTGAACCTGGAAAACCCCAAGCCTGCCGCTGTTCTCGGTACTTAATGAAGTAAAACATTCTGTCTTCTCTAGCTGCTCAGCTGCCTAAATTGACCAAATTTCCTGCATCTGGCACCTGGTAAAAATCAGGACCGGGAGTGATTAGCTTGTACTTTTTTTTTTTTTTAATTTATGTGTACGAATGTACTGTCTGCATGTTAGGTTTGCACCCTTCTGCAAGCCAGGAAGGTCAGAAGAGGGCGCGGATTCCCTGGAACTGGAGTTCTCCCTGGAATTGGAGTTTCAGACGTTCTGGCCGCCATGTGGGTGCTGGGGATCAAACCGGGTCCTCTGCAAGAGCGTCAGCGCTCTTAACGCTAGCATCTCTCCAGCCCCAGCTGTAGTAATTTTTGCAGGGTCTCAATCTAGTCCAGACCTTGGAATTTGTAGTAATTGTGCTTCTGCTTTTCAAGTATTGGCGTTCCAGGCATGAACCACCAATGTCCTGCTGTAGACAGAACTTGGAGCGCATAATCGTGTGTGTAGTACAGAGAGGCTTCCTGATACCCGTCCTCTGGAACTCAGTATCTGAAGTCACGAGCTCCTTTAGGCCTGGAAACTTAGGTTTTGCTGGATGGAGTCCAGCTGGAGATTGAGTCCCAGAAATTGGAGTCTCAGCTAATAGATTTTAATTGAGTCATATAGCTCTTTGTTCTAGCTTTCCCTGATTCAGATTTGACAGACACATTTTTTTCTTTTCTTTTTTCTTTTTTTTTTTTTTTGTCTTTTCGAGAGGTCTCNCTATAGGAAGAGGGTGTATCTTGCAGTGAGGAAAAAAGTGAAATCTATACTAACAGTTCTCTGGAAGTACTCACACACCTAAAACCTTCATTTCTCTCTAAGCGTCTGTAAAAGACTATTCTCCAGAAACAGTAGTCGTCGGCATTCATTCATGCCTGCATGTGCTTGTCAGTTCACAGCATGAGAAGTTAGTCGTCTGCTTCACATTTGTACATAACAAAAGCTTTTCAGTTCAATTCTTATAAAGCAGTATTCCAGATCAAAGAAAAAAAAATGTGGAATCCCGAGACACTCCCTACACGTCATAGTTGATTTGAACTATCAACTGTAAACGCTGAGACTAATATTTTCAATACACAGCCATGTATTTAGTAGCAAAACCTTTTCTTTAACTGAACTCAGAACTCGAAATTCTGAGTAAACATTTCCAGAAAAACTATGCCTAGATTAAGTCTACAGCCTCATAAGCATGGGTAATTTCAAACACTACACTGTAATCAAAGTTTATATTTTTTTTTTCTGAATGAATTTCAAACATGATGTCAATGTAACATTTCTATATTAGAAACTACAAAATAAGTCATGACAAATCTGCAGATTACAATTTTATTTAAATAATTAACTTAAAACCACAAAGTAAGCCAATTTATAAATATAAAAATAAAGAGGTTAGCAGATGAATATAAGCACCACACAGAAGCAGAAGACATATTCAACCTTTGGTTTTTGAGAGCTTACAGCAATGTAAAAACCCCAAGTAACTTTAGGAGAACACTTTTACTCACACAAAGATGTTATTAAACATCTCAAACAGGCAGTCCACATTTTTTTTTTTCAGTGTGCAGTCCTCCCATCCAGTTTCTTGTCTAAATATTAATGATCTTTCTGATATGGCACACTTAGTCTAGACAGACAAATGGGCTGTCAAAGCCACTGTCCCGTTGGCTAGTTAGGGGGGCAGTCAGTTTTTCCAAAGGCCTCTGGCCCTCTGAAGATGGTCCTGTGCCATTCAGGTTTCTGGAATCTGACTTGCACGTGTCAGCGCTGTGTGGAGATGGGTGTCCTGGGATCGCTCTGATCTTCCCTTGCTGGAAAGGCATGGTTTCTTTAGGCAGGTCTGCAGGAGAGTGACTGTGACATTTTACTGGTTGACAAATCATATTACTTTTCTCACCATCTGAAAGACAACTGGCTGCTGAAAACTGTTTCAACTTAACAGAGTCATGCATTACATCACAAGTTCTTCGTGGTCTCTCATGTGAAAAAGACATGCCATGACTGCTACAGGGTAAAGTACTGTTGGAGAGCCAGCCAAACGGGTCGCCAAGTTCCCCTCCATCCCTCACTGGAGAGTCCTGACTCTGCTCAGGAGTGCCGCTCTCCCTTTCTGTTAGAGAATCGCATACATATGCTTTCAAACCTGGCCTTTCATTGGGACCTTGAAAGGTTACATATGTGGATCCCGACTCGGAAAGACCGGGGGTACATTGGGGTGAAGATTTAGTTCCAAAGGTTTCAGGAAAGGAATGTGTGGCCGAACGCAGAGGTGACTCTGAACCAGCAGCACAGAGTGGCTCTTTCCTCTTGTGCAACTCCAAGCTTTCTTCGAGCCTGCGTGGAACCAGCCCAAGAGCCACGTTCTTGGCCAACATGTCTGGGAGCCTAAAAGCTCCATCCCCAAGCTGAGAGTCTGAATGCGAAGACTGGGAGCTCAAAGGCTTTGTGTCTCTGTGCTCTGAACCCTCTAACCGCCTTTGTAAATTACACACAGCCCTCCTCCTAGGAACCTGCTCGCACACACTTCTGGGGATGGTTTTTACATTGTTTAAATTGCTTTCACTGTAACGTGGCATATTCTGATTCACGTCATTTCTTTTTCCTCTTTTAACTCCAATCAGCATCTCTGAAGTCAGGGGCAGTGCTACTAAGTGCAAAGGAACACAAAGTTAGAGGTACACATTAGGAGAAAATTAACATTTTAAAGACAAGAACAAATTTATCTCTGTGTCTTCTCAAAGAAAAGGCATCAAAGCTAGACAAACATTCTTTTACCTATGTCCACATAAAGAAAGCTTAGTCATTTTGTTGTGAATGTTATATACCATTATTGCTTTCTAGCCACTTCATCTCTTTTTGACAGACATATGCAGAGCCAAAAACAACGTTTTCATCTTCTTTTCTTTTTTTTCTTTTTTTTTTTTGGTCTTTTTGAGAAAGGGTCTCCCTGTAGCTCTGGCTGTGCTGGAACTCACTCTGTAGACCAGGCTGGCCTTGAATTCACAGATATCCGCCTGCCTCTGCCTCCCAAGTGCTAGAATCAAAGGCGTGTGCCACCATGCCCGGTCATAATTTCATTTTTTAGCTTCAAACCCTAAATCAGCTTACTACTCTGCTTGTTTGTTTTTTGTCTTTTTTTTTGTCTTTTTGAGACAGGGTCTCCCTGAGCCCCAGCTGTTCTGGCCTTGAACTCACAGAGATCCACCTGCCTCTGCCTCCCGAGTGCTAGAATTATAGGCACGTGTCACCACGCTGGGCCCAGCTTTCTGTTCTGATTAACTTTATCACAAAAAGCCAAACAAAGATCTGGGCGTGGTGACACACTTAATCTCAGCACTCTGTGAGATGGAAGCCACCTTGGTTTATGTGGTGAGTTCCAGGCCAGCTAGGGCTACAGGAGACCCTGTCTCCAAAAAAAAACTAAAAAATAAGGAACCAGCAAAAATACCTTAGGCTAATTAAGTCACTTGCTGTCAAACTTAGATGGAGTTGAGTCCTCGGGACCACGTGGTGGAAGGAGAGAACTGACACCAAGTGCTGTCCTTGACTTCCACACACGGGCCTGTGTCATACACAAATACAGACGCATACATAATTGAAGGGGAAAAGTCAAACGAGGATGAGGGTGCAGCTCATTAGTAGAGCACTTTCCCAGCATGATAAGGGCCAGTGTTCAGGATGCCCACGCCCACCCCCATCAAACAAACAAACAAAAAAAAACTTGGTTTCCCACCTTCCAGGAACTTACTGTAACTGGTAGTCTGTGGACTCTGTATTGTAGTCAGGGAAATCTGGAATTTGTATAGATTATGAATTCTGAGATTATAACCAGTGCTCTTGTTATTTTCCCAGCATATTGCCAATTATATATCTGGAATCCAGACTATCGGGCACAGGGTGATTGTGTCTGACGTCCAAGAAAGTTTCATCTGGGTTCGCTACAAGCGTAATGAGAACCAGCTCATTATCTTTGCTGATGACACCTACCCCCGATGGGTCACTACAGCGAGCCTCCTTGACTATGACACTGTGGCTGGGGCAGACAAGTTTGGCAACATTTGTGTGGTAAGTTGATGTTGCTTCCTTGAGTGACACTCACATGTGGGAAAGCTAATTCAGTTGTGATCTTGGTAAAACCAAGGAACAAGGATTACATTCTCTGGTCCTGAAACTTAAGTATGGGTGTGAAATCCAATCCTACTAAGGCCCAGGTCTTTAAAAAACCTTACTGTGGGGCTGGAGAGATGGCCTAGTGGTTAAGAGCTCCGACTGCTCTTGCAGAGGACCCGGGTTCGATCCCCAGCACCCACATGGCGGCTGAGAACCGTCTTTAACTCCAGTTCCAGGGGAATCTGACACCCTCTTCTGACCTCCGCAGCATTGCACGACATGGGTGCACAAACCTACATGCAGACAGTACGCTCATACACATACAAAAAGGAAAAAAAAAAAAAACACCTTACTGTTTGCTAAGCCTTTCTACCAGTCTTTTGCTTTACTTCCATCTTCTACATAGAAAATGATTTCATGGGGCTGGAGAGATGGCTCAGTGGTTAAGAGCACCAACTGCTCTTGCAGAGGACCCGGGTTTGATCCCCAGCACCCACATGGCAGCTAAGAACTGTCTTTAACTCCAGTTCCAGGGGAATCCTAGGCCCTCTTCTGACCTCTGCAGCATTGCATGACACCACTGCACCAACTTACATGCAGACAGTACACTCATACATAGAAAATAATGAAAATAAATTAAAAAAAAAGAAAATGATTTCATAATGAATCTACTTGGACCCAATGGCTATATTCAGTTGTACCTTTTGCCAGCCTGACTTTACCTTGTCTGTTTTGTGTCTTGTTTTTGCTTTTGGCTGTGGTGAACCCTTGCTTGTGGTTTGATTCTCGTGAGTTTCTCATTCCTCAACAGTAGACATGGGCTCAAGCAGAGTTCTGTGTAGTGCCCTTGGGCTTGCTTGCTAAGACCTAGGGCAAACACACTGCCTAGTGAGCATTCCAGGATCCATTCCTATAGTTATGTCATTTCCTTACAGGTGAGACTCCCACCTAACACCAATGATGAAGTGGATGAAGACCCTACTGGGAACAAAGCCCTGTGGGACCGGGGCTTGCTCAGTGGAGCGTCACAGAAGGTAAGATTGTAGAAGGGCCCAAGGGAAAGGCACACTCAGTGCTTTCTCTTGCCCTCACCAGAGAATCAGTTTCTGGTGACTTATCTGAAGTGCACATGGCTACCAGGTTCTCTCTTGTATGTCTTTTCCTTTTGGAAACCCTAAACTGAAAATATATAGCCTGCGATGCATGGGTGCTGGGTTTTTCATCAGGTGATTATGTCACCATCCCATTTTGTGGCCAAAACTAATTTTCTTCTCTTTATTAAATTTAGTGTGCGTGGTCAATTCTCTCTTTCCACCATATGGATCCTAGGGATTGAAATCTGATTGTAGGGCTTGTCAGCAAGTATCTTACCCATTGAGCCAGCAAGTATCTTACCTATTGAGCCACCTTGTCATCCCTAAAACAGATTTCTCTGAGACAGTCTATTAATTGGTGTACAAATATCTGGAGAACAGCAAGGTCTTTGGAAAAGATGGTTCTAAGATTTGTTCCTGGTACTAACCAGCTCTTCTCATTTTATTTTATTTTATTTTGTTTTGTTTTATTTTATTTATTTTAGTCTTTTTGAGACAGGGTCTCTCTGTAGCCCCAGCTGGCCTAGAACTTGCTATGTAGACCAGGCTGGCCTTGAACTCACAGAGATCTGCATGTCTCTAATCTCAGCACTTGGGATGTAGAAGCAGACAGATCTCTGAGTTTGAGGCCAGCCTGATCTACATAGTGAGTTCTAGGCCAACTAGGGCTATGTGGTGAGCTTGTCTCAAAAAGGTGAAAAAATTTTAAAGGGGATTTTTCGAATTTCCATAAATTCTAGACTGGCACTAGGACTGTATGTGGCTCAGTCTGTAGAATGCTTACCTCTGCTGCATGAGTGAAGCCCAAAGTTCCATCCCCAGCACCACAAGGGGAGAGAGGTGTGATGTATCTGGAGGAATCTGGAACATACTCTGGAGGGTGACATAGTTACTGATCTGTTTTTGACTTACAGGCAGAGGTGATCATGAACTATCATGTTGGGGAAACAGTGCTGTCATTGCAGAAGACCACACTGATCCCTGGAGGCTCAGAGTCCCTTGTCTATACCACTCTGTCTGGAGGAATTGGTATCCTTGTCCCTTTCACGTCTCATGAGGTGAGTCTCCACATTGTTCTTACCTTATCCTTCAGATTGTTTCCTGGTGTTGTGGCTAGGAGATTATGTCCATTTGTCCTTACTTGTGATGAGCGTTTTAGAAGTTTTATAAGGAATTCTAGGTGCTTGCCTTGATGAATGTCTTTCATTTCATACTATACTAATTTGGATACAATTAGTAGATATAGGGTTAGTCTGAGCCTAGAATCCAGAATGGCATGCCACCAACTAGAAACAATGGATTGATAATTTTCTGGGACACTCTTAGGGGAGTCAGTTCTAGGATGGCTGTTTGGTTTCTGTCATTCTAGCCAAGCAGTTTGAGATCAGGAATCTGACCTCACAGGCTGTTCTTTACAAATGATGTCCTCTCTTATACTACAAATGTAGTTAGGTCCCTTTTGTGTTTTTTTAATGTGTGTTTTGCTTGCATATACCATGTGCATGCAGCGCCCACAGATTCCAGAAGAGGCCTTTGGATCCCCCTGGAACTGGAGATATGGATGATTCCTATCTACCACATGGGTGCTGGGAAATAAACCCAAGTTTCTGTAAGAGTGGCCAGTGTTCTTAACCGCTAAACATTTCTCCAGTCCCATGATTATATGTTTTAACATGTTTGCCTGGAAAAGAATCAGTGCTTGGAGTTGGACATTATGGCAGATCCTGTAATAATCTCAGCACTCAGTAGGCCAAGGCAAGAGGATTTCAAGTTTAAAGGCCAGTCTGGGTGAGACTCAAAAACTGGGTGTGTGGGGTTTTTTTGGTTTTGTTTTGTTTTTGTCTTTTTGAGACTTGTCTAAACTTTGTTCTGGGAAGCACAGTCTAGCAGTTGAAGTCACTTCTTTCTCAGACACATTCTTTGCTTCACAGGATCATGACTTCTTCCAGCATGTTGAAATGCACCTGCGGTCTGAGCATCCCCCTCTTTGTGGCCGGGACCACCTCAGTTTTCGATCTTATTATTTCCCTGTTAAGGTATGTTGACATATGGAGTCTTCACCCAATAACCTGGCCTTTTTTGTGGGCCTCTATTTCTTAAAAATCGGGATTGTCCAGGGTAGTCTGGGCTATATAGTAAGACCCTGTCTCAACAAGCCAAGGCCCAGGGTTTTACTCAGTGGTAGAGCACTAGTCTAATATGAACATAGCCCTGGATTTAATCCCGAGCACCTTTTGGGGGGAGGGGGAAGGTACAAAGGGCAGTCATGCATATAGGAATAGCAAGGAATGTACTGATGTTGTCAGTAATGGATGCACATGGTTGTTGATACTCTTCTGCCAACAAGGGCAGACCATAGTTACAACAAGGGCAAACCATTTGCACTTGGTTTTGCCAGTCTGAACTCTGGCTACTTAGGGGGTAACTTAGAATATATTTACAGTATGTGCCTTTTTCTTCGGACATCTCACTTTTGTCTTTTTTGATTCCTCCATGTCTTAGAATGTGATTGATGGAGACCTCTGTGAGCAGTTCAACTCTATGGAGCCCAACAAGCAGAAGAATGTCTCTGAAGAGCTGGACCGAACCCCACCAGAAGTGTCCAAGAAGCTTGAGGATATTCGGACCCGTTACGCTTTCTGAGTCCTTTCTTTACCCGTGGGGCTTGCTGGAGATCCTTTTGTTTCCATCACCACCATCTGGCTTCTGCCACATGGCAGGAGAAAGGTGCTGTGATAATTAAGACTGAAGCGTTGCAGCCGCTAGCTCTTCCCTCAGTTCTTCCTTTGGAATGACTGGTTCCCTGTAAGATTGGCAGTGAAGTTGGTTCACTTCTTCCTGCTCATACACAGTGCATAGCCTCAGGCTCCAGTCTGGAACACAATACTCCTTACTCCCAAAGCCACCCCTGCATTCCTATTTCTGGCTCTTGTCTACTTTTGTACACACTTGGTTTTCCTGTAAATAGTTTTGTACGATGATACTTTGTGATGGAGGCCAGCTAAAGTGTGGGAGGCTTGTTGCAATGTGGCTTAGTTCTGCTACTCTGGACCCTCCTCAGAAATAATAAAACTAATTTTTAAGGTGGCCAGCATCTGTGTATCTTTTTTTTCCTGGGGATAAAAGTTCAAGAAAGTTTGAACCATGTGGGCTGGAGAGAGAGCTCAGAGTTAAGAGCACTGTCTGGTCTTGCAGAGACCTGGGTTCAAATCCCAGCACCCACACACGGTGGCTATCAACCATCCATAACTGTAGTTTCAGAGGACCCAACACCCTTTTCTGATCTTCATGGGCACTTCATGATGCTTGTTTCACTTAAGTGGTTCCTGAGGGTGTTTGGACTGGTGACCAGTAAGAGTCACTAAGGACAGATGAACCCAGATACCAGCCTGCCCTTGGGAAGTCATTGTATGTGGGCCCTGTTTGGAAACAGAGGCAGCTTGTGGAGAGTGTATCTGTCTACAGCAATGTAGATTGGCCTGGAGAGGCATATAGATGAGGAAGGAGTGCTGAGATCCTTTTGGCCAGAAGTGGCCTAGTTTCAAAAATGATCAAGCCCACACTTGAAGTTCCTACTGCTAAGCTGTGTGGGAATCCTTAATCTTTCAGGCAGCCATTCAACACACTGAACCTGGAAAACCCCAAGCCTGCCGCTGTTCTCGGTACTTAATGAAGTAAAACATTCTGTCTTCTCTAGCTGCTCAGCTGCCTAAATTGACCAAATTTCCTGCATCTGGCACCTGGTAAAAATCAGGACCGGGAGTGATTAGCTGTAACTTTTTTTTTTTTTAATTTATGTGTACGAATGTACTGTCTGCATGTAGGTTGGTGCACCGTGTCATGCAAGCCGCAGGAGGTCAGAAGAGGGCGTCGGATTCTCCTGGAACTGGAGTCTCCGGGAATTGGAGTTTCAGACGTTCTCCCGCCATGTGGGTGCTGGGGATCAACCCGGGTCCTCTCAAGAGCGGTCAGCGCTCTAACCGCTAGGCCATCTCTCCAGCCCCAGCTGTAACTTTTAGACAGGGTCTCAATCTAGTCCAGACCTTGGAATTTGTAGTAATCCTGCTTCTGCTTTTCAAGTATTGGCGTTCCAGGCATGAACCACCAATGTCCTGCTGTAGACAGAACTTGGAGCGCATCATCGTGTGTGTAGTACAGAGAGGCTTCCGAAACCCGTCCTCTGGAACTCAGTATCTGAAGTCACGAGCTGCTTTAGGCCTCGGAAACTTAGCTTTTGCTGGGAGTTGAGTCCCAGAAATTGGAGTCTCAGCTAATAGATTTTAATTGAGTCATATAGCTCTTTGTTCTAGCTTTCCCTGATTCAGATTTGACAGACACATTTTTTTTTCTTTTTTTTTTTTTTTTTTTTTTTTTTTTTTTTGGTCTTTTCGAGACGGTCTCCCTGTAGCTCCAGCTGTCCTGGAACTCACTCTGTAGACCAGGCTGGCTTTGAACTCACAAAGATCTGCCTGCCTCTGCCTCCCAAGTGCTAGGATTAAAGGCGTGCGCCACCACGCCCGGCTCAGACACATTTTTTCCCACAGTAGTTGTGTAAAGAAGGAAACTTCATCTCTGTAGAATCAAGATTGGTCACCACTGTTTTTGGCCAGAGGAAGGAAAGACTCTGGCAAGCAGAAGTTCTGAAGTATCAGCAAGGGGACTGAACCTGTGGCAGGGATGCATTTGCTGCTGTTCATGTGTGTTTAGACCAACAGAAGGTATCCAACAAATAACGTGGAGATTGGATGAGACTGAATTACTTGTTTAGGGATCCCACCAGGTTGGCTCTTTGGTTGGACTGAGTAAGCAGGTAAATAGGGAACTCAGCCGGGCGTGGTGGCGCATGCCTTTAATCCCAGCATTCAAGCAGATCTCTGTGAGTTCAAGGCCAACCTGGTCTACAGAGCGAGCTCCAGGCCAGCTGGGACTAAAGGGAGACCCTGTCTCAAAAAGACCAAAAATAAATAAATTAAAAAATAAAAAATAAATAGGGAACCGTGTTGGCCTTGTAAAACTTAGCAGAGGCTGTTGGGAAACTGAGAAGAGAGAGATCCTGTCAGGACTCAGCGGCATCTGTCTTTGCTTACTTTCCCGCTCCTCTGTTGAGCCCCTGCAACTTGGATTGAAGAGGATCCAGAACTTTTCGGCTGCCTCAGCTTTCCCCTGACCTCACAGGCAGAGGTTTTGCAGATGTTGCTTCCTTCGGAAGATCTCTTGCCAAGAATAGCATTCCTCGTGGGGAGGGGGTTCAAGTTGGACTCTGACTGGAATGTTGCTTTTGGGGGTTGTATAAATGTATTGCTGGCAGGACAGCTGCCGGGGCTGGGAATGCACTCAAGGTTCCCCACCTGCCTCGCAGGGAGAGTGCCAGTGTCCAGGATGCTGGCTGCTCTCACAGCCTGCACCCTGGAGAGGAGAACCGGAAAAGCTGAGGCTTTTTTCCAGGGGCACCAACCTAGCTTTCATGATCCGTTAATTCCTTGGTTCTGTTTTCTGTTCACAGTAGAAATGCCATGTGCTTGCATGAGTCTTCCTCTTCGTCATTTACATCTGAATTATTGTATATGTATGTTTTAAGTTCATACACCCTTAAAAATTAAAATTAATTTCTGCCGGACGTGGTGGCACACACCTTTAATCCTAGCACTTGGGAGGCAGAGGCAGGTGGATCTCTGTGAGTTCAAGGCCAGCCTGGTCTACAGAGCGAGTTCCAGGACAGTTGGGGCTACAGGGAGACCCTGTCTCGAAAAAAACAAAAAAAAATAATTAATTTCTAAGGGCTAGCTAGATACAGATCTCAGAAGTATCTCCTTTGAAAGCTTGTCCAAAAGGTGTAGGGGAGTAGATGGATAGCTTTGTCCTGGGCCCATAGTAGGGTCTCAGAGAACACCTATATGACTATTGTTGATTTTTTTTTTAGGAAGGGCCAAGGAGGGCAGGTTCAAATGCGGGAAATCTAACAGACTCCTCAGAGACTCATTGCCATCCACTGAGGGGAAAGTGGGCATGAAGAAACTTCCTCATTCTCTCTCTCTTCACTCTCTCACAAACACACCACACACACACACACACACACACAGGAGGAACTGTGGTGACCAGGGGCATCAGAAAACTTTCCTGCTGTGGGCTGACCAGTGTCACCTGTGGGTTCCTTGGCAACATGGCCAGAGGCATTGGGCCAGGCGCGTACCCAGCTCTAAAAGGTGGCCAAGCCTCTATTCTTGGCTCTCCTGGGGCCTGAGCCTCCAGAAGCCCGGAAACAACAACAGAATCCTGATCTGTCCAGAGACTCCAGACAAGTGAACGGTTAGAGCTGCCACTGGCCTGTGGTTACCTGGAACAGATTATGACTTCTTTTGGGTTGTTGCTAGGGAAGTGAGGTCACTTCCTGGGTCCTCTGTCCTGAACCTCCTCTGTGCATGATCTCCTGAGGATGCTGGGCTGCTGACTGTTCTTGCCCCTTTCCATGTGGACAAGGGACAGAGTTCCATCAAATGCCCATGCCACCACACCCACCACAGTCACTGAGAAGCACTGCTCAGAGATTTTTAGTGCCCAAAAGAATATGTTGACTCACTTCAGACCTTAATGAAAATAAGTCCCTCCTACTATTATTTTTTCTTTTTTGAGACAAGGGTATTCATTTACAATTACTACTTAAGTTCCTCATTTATGAGGGATAAGTCAGAAGTTTTTTAAATAATAAAACAGAAGTAGATAAGGAAAGAATGGAAAAGGGGGAAAGGCAGCACAACTTAGTGTGGTGTTCAGAAATAATATAAAGAAGTCATTTTAAAGTCATATGTTGTCCATTCGAGAACCAGTGATCTAACTCAGGTCCTCAGGTCTGTACAGCAGCACCTCTTCTCTGAGTCTTCTCAGCAGCTCTCCCTTGATTCTTTACTTGGAGGAACCCTAGTTTTGGTGGCAGACTTCTTTGCTACTTGTCCCCTTCTCATCCCGTCTTGCTTTCTGAACTTAGGAGATGGTGGAAGCAGTGGGGGAGGACGAGCAGAAGCTGGCTGCAGAGATGGCTGCAGCGTTCCTCATGAAAACCTGCCTGAGTCCATTTTTGGAGCTCCCAAGGCTGGCAATGGGCAGTGGGCCTCTGTGATCGGGTGATGAATCCTATTCAGGGGAACACACTAGACCTTGTCCAGCTGGAACAGAATGAGGCAGCTTTTAGGTAAGGATCCAAGGTGAGAGTAAGGATTGGTAGATGGGAACAGGACTTTTGGGGACTTTTGACTAATGACTGACTCTTTCTCTATTTGCAGCGTGGCTGTGTGTAGGTTCTCCAACACTGGAGAAGACTGGTATGTGCTGGTGGGTGTGGCCAAGGATCTGATATTGAACCCACGGTCTGTGGCAGGGGGCTTAGTCTATACATACAAGCTTGTAAACAGTGGTGGAAAACTGGAGTTTTTACACAAGGTAAGAACCAGCTAGTGATTCTTTTGGATCTTGGGTCTGAAGGGATTTCTCATTTTTGTGATGAACTTACAGGTCAGGTCTTTTGGATAATAGTAGCTTGTTGGTTCTAATTCATCCTCTGCAGCATGTGACACATTCTATGACCTTCATGCTTCAGTGATGCTCCTGTGCCTGGCTCCCACCACCCACAAGGAGGAAATAAGCACATAGTATGTGGTCTTACTAAGCAGGCAGCAATATTTTTTATCAGAATTCAGAAGCTAAAGAATTTGCTCCAGGAAGTGACTATTTAATGGTAATAGTTTCAGTTTAAGAAGATGACATTCCAGATATGACGGTGATGACTGCACAGTATGAGTGGACTTAATGCTGTGAAGTATATACTCTAAAATGTGTATGTTATTATATGTTTTACTACAATTTAATTTTTTGAGGAATAATTCATACTCTATCTTCTACACTAACAACATATGTCCTTTAGGAAGTAGTTCTATCCCACAACCTTATTAGGTTAAACTTACTGTCTCTCCCTTAGAACTAAGACATCAGGGTTTTTTGTTTGTTTTGTTTCTTTTTGGTTTTTTTTTTTTTGTTGTGTTTCTTTTTGGTTTTTGGGGGGGTTTTTTTTTTTTTTTTTTTTTTGGTTTTTTTGAGACATGGTCTCCCTTTATCCCAGCTGGCTCACTCTGTAGACCAGGCTGGCCTTGAACTCACAGAGAGCTCGCCTCTGCCTCCCAGGGCTGGGATTAAAGGCGTGTGCCACCACACCTGGCAATTTTTTTTTGGTCTTTTCGAGACGGGGTCTCTTTGTAGCCCCAGCTGTCCTGGAACTCACTCTGTAGACCAGGCTGGCCTTGAACTCACAAAGATCTGCCTGTTTCTGCCTCCCGAGTGCTAGGATTAAAGGCGTGCATGAATGTACAGTCTGCATGCAGGTTTGTGCCCCCGTGCTGTGCAATGCCGAGGGGGTCAGAAGAGGGTGTCAGATTCCCCTGGAACTGGCATTAAAGACGGTTCTCAGCCGCCATGTGGGTGCTGGGGATCGAACCCGGGTCCTCTGCAAGAGCAGTTGGCTTCTTAACCACTAGGGCATCTCTCCAGCCCTAAGACATTTTTTTTTGTTTGTTTTGGTCTTTTGGAGACAGGGTCTCCCTGTAGCCCCAGCTCTCCTGGAACTCACTCTGTAGACCAGGATGGCCTTGAACTCACAGAGATCCGCCTGCCTCTGCCTCCTGAGTGCTAGGATTAAAGGCGTGTGCCACCACACCCTGCAAGACATCAGTTTTTACTAGCATTCCTTTCCCATCTCCCCAGAAACCTCAGTGCTTTATAGATGTTAAGACTGTTGTTAGTTCTTGGTGCTACTCGAACCTAGAACAGACCCTCTGGACAGCATTCTTCAGGCACTGGGATAGCTTCTCACTGTGGCATTGACCTACCTATTGGGTGGAATGTATTATGTGGGGCCTGTTTACTCAAATACACTGTTTTATACAGACTGATGCCTGTATGATTTATTTGTCTGATGTGCAGAATAATGTCCCTTGTCTGTCTTCCTGATGGATGCTTGTAACATAGTTAGTTCTGGATTAAGGAGCTGATAAATGTGTGCCTATAGTTCTGATAATGGCACACCTGCTGTCTTCTCATAGACTCCAGTGGAAGAGGTTCCTGCTGCCATCGCCCATTCCAGGGGAGGGTATTGATTGGTGTGGGGAAGCTTTTACGAGTCTATGACCTGGGAAAGAAGGTTACTTCGAAAGTGTGAGAATAAGGTAAATGTGTAGTTGTGGGGGTGGGACCTAGTTAATGAAGCAGGGTGGTAGCACTAAATCTTATAATCAGTTCTTTATTAGAACTGTGTTATAGTCCAAATCCAGCTTGAGAATCGAGGTCTTAAGTCCTGAAAGAAGCAGGAGAAGGTCATTTCTTTCTTTTTCTTTTTTTTTTTTTTTTTTGGTCTTTTTGAGACAGGGTCTCCCTGTAGCTCTGCTGTCCTGGAACTCACTCGTAGACAGGCTGGCCTTGAACTCAAATATCCGCCTGCCTCTGCCCTCCCAATGCTAGGATAAAGGTGGCGCCACCATGCCTGGTCATAATTTCATTTTTAGCTTCAAACCTAAATCACTTACTATTCTGCTGTTTTGGTTTTTGTTTTTTTTTTTTTTTTTTTGTCTTTGAGACAGGATCTCCCTGAGCCCCAGCTGTCTGGCCTTGAACTCACAGAGATCCACCTGCCTCTGCCTCCCGAGTGCTAGAATTATAGGCACGTGTCACCACGCTGGGCCCAGCTTTCTGTTCTGATTAACTTTATCACAAAAAGCCAAACAAAGATCTGGGTGTGGTGACACACTTAATCTCGCACTCTGTCAGATGAAGCCACCTTGGTTTATGTGGTGAGTTCCAGGCCAGTAGGCTACAGGAGACCCGTCTCCAAAAAAAACTAAAAAATAAGAACCAGCAAAAATACCTTAGGCTAATTAAGTCACTTGCTGTCAAACTTAGATGGAGGTGAGTCCTCGGGACCACGTGGTGGAAGGAGAGAACTGACACCAATGCTGTCCTTGACTTCCACACACGGGCCTGTGTCATACACAAATACATACGCATACATAATTGAAGGGGAAAAGTCAAACGAGGATGAGGGTGCAGCTCAGTAGTAGAGCACTTTCCCAGCATGATAAGGGCCAGTGTTCAGGGCCCCCATGCCCACCCCCACCCCCATCAAACAAACAAACAAAAAAACTTGGTTTCCCACCTTCTAGGAATTTACTGTAACTGTGGTAGTCTGTGGACTCTGTATTGTAGTCAGGGAAATCTGGAATTTGTATAGATTATGAATTCTGAGATTATAACCAGTGCTCTCCTTGTTATTTTCCCAGCATATTGCCAATTATATATCTGGAATCCAGACTATCGGGCACAGGGTGATTGTGTCTGACGTCCAAGAAAGTTTCATCTGGGTTCGCTACAAGCGTAATGAGAACCAGCTCATTATCTTTGCTGATGACACCTACCCCCGGTGGGTCACTACAGCGAGCCTCCTTGACTTGACACTGTGGCTGGGGCAGACAAGTTTGGCAACATTTGTGTGGTAAGTTGATGTTGCTTCCTTGAGTGACACTCACATGTGGGAAAGCTAATTCAGTTGTGATCTTGGTAAAACCAAGGAACAAGGATTACATTCTCTGGTCCTGAAACTTAAGTATGGGTGTGAAATCCAATCCTACTAGGCCCAGGTCTTTAAAAAACCTTACTGTGGGCTGGAGAGATGCTAGTGGTTAAGAAGCTCGACTGCTCTGCAGAGGACCCGGTTCGATCCCCAGCACCCAAATGGCGGCTGAAAAAACGTCTTTAACTCCAGTTCCAGGGAATCTGACACCCTCTCTGACCTCCGCAGCATTGCACGACATGGGTGCACAACCTACATGCAGACAGTACGCTCATACACATACAAAAAGGAAAAAAAAAAAAAAAACACCTTACTGTTTGCTAAGCCTTTCAACCAGTCTTTTGCTTTACTTCCATCTTCTCCATAGAAAATGATTCATGGGGCTGGAGAGATGGCTCAGTGGTTAAGAGCACCAACTGCTCTTGCAGAGGACCCGGGTTGATCCCCAGCACCCACATGGCAGCTAAGAACTGTCTTTAACTCCAGTTCCAGGGAATCCTAGGCCCTCTTCTGACCTCTGCAGCATGCAGACACATGCAGCACCAACTTACATGCAGACAGTACACTCATACATAGAAAATAATGAAAATAAATTAAAAAAAAGAAAATGATTTCATAATGAATCTACTGTGACCCAATGGCTATATTCAGTTGTACCTTTTGCCAGCCTGACTTTACCTTGTCTGTTTTGTGTCTTGTTTTTGCTTTTGGCTGTGGTGAACCCTTGCTTGTGGTTTGATTCTCGTGAGTTTCTCATTCCTCAACAGTAGACATGGGCTCAAGCAGAGTTCTGTGTAGTGCCCTTGGGCTTGCTTGCTAAGACCTAGGGCAAACACACTGCCTAGTGAGCATTCCAGGATCCATTCCTACAGTTATGTCATTTCCTTACAGGTGAGACTCCCACCTAACACCAGTGATGAAGTGGATGAAGACCCTACTGGGAACAAAGCCCTGTGGGACCGGGGCTTGCTCAGTGGAGCATCACAGAAGGTAAGATTGTAGAAGGGCCCAAGGGAAAGGCACACTCAGTGCTTTCTCTTGCCCTCACCAGAGAATCAGTTTCTGGTGACTTATCTGAAGTGCACATGGCTACCAGGTTCTCTCTTGTATGTCTTTTCCTTTTGGAAACCTAAACTGAAAATATATAGCCTGCGATGCATGGGTGCTGGGTTTTTCATAAGGTGATTATGTCACCATCCCATTTTGTGGCCAAAACTAATTTTCTTCTTTTTATTAAATTTAGTGTGCGTGGTCAATTCTCTCTTTCCACCATATGATCCTAGGGATAAATCTGATTGTAGGGCTTGTCAGCAAGTATATTACCCATTGAGCCAGCAAGTATCTTACCTATTGAGCCACCTTGTCATCCCTAAAACAGATTTATCTGAGACAGTCTATTAATTGGTGTACAAATATCTGGAGAGCAGCAAGGTCTTTGGAAAAGATGGTTCTAAGATTTGTTCCTGGTACTAACCAGCTCTTCTCATTTTATTTTATTTTATTTTGTTTTGTTTAATTTTATTTATTTTAGTCTTTTTGAGACAGGGTCTCTTCTCGTAGCCCAGCTGCCTAGAACTTGCTATGTAGACCAGGCTGGCCTTGAACTCACAGAGATCTGCATGTCTCTAATCTCAGCACTTGGGATGTGAAGCAGACAGATCTCTGAGTTTGAGGCCAGCCTGATCTACATAGTGAGTTCTAGGCCAACTAGGGCTATGTGTGAGTTGTCTCAAAAAGGGAAAAAATTTAAAGGGATTTTTGAATTTCCATAAATTCTAGACTGGCACTAGGACTGTATGTGGCTCAGTCTGTAGAATGCTTACCTCTGCTGCATGAGTGAAGCCCAAAGTTCCATCCCCACACAAGGGGAAGAGGTGGTGATGTATCTGGAGGAATCTGGAACATACTCTGGAGGGTGACATAGTTACCTGATCTGTTTTTTACTTCCAGGCAGAGGTGATCATGAACTATCATGTTGGGGAAACAGTGCTGTCATTGCAGAAGACCACACTGATCCCTGGAGGCTCAGAGTCCCTTGTCTATACCACTCTGTCTGGAGGAATTGGTATCCTTGTCCCTTTCACATCTCATGAGGTGAGTCTCCACATTGTTCTTACCTTGTCCTTCAGATTGTTTCCTGGTGTTGTGTCTAGGAGATCATGTCCATTTGTCCTTACTTGTGATGAGCGTTTTAGAAGTTTTATAAGGAATCCTAGGTGCTTGCCTTGATGAATGTCTTTCATTTCATACTATACTAATTTGGATACAATTAGTAGATATAGGGTTAGTCTGAGCCTAGAATCCAGAATGGCATGCCACCGACTAGAAACAATGGATTGATAATTTTCTGGGACACTCTTAAGGAGTCAGTTCTAGGATTGCTGTTTGGTTTCTGTCATTCTAGCCAAGCAGTTTGAGATCAGGAATCTGACCTCACAGGCTGTTCTTTACAAATGATGTCCTCTCTTATACTACAAATGTAGTTAGGTCCCTTTTGTGTTTTTTTAATGTGTGAGTGTTTTGCTTTGCATGTAGTGTCACCCATGCTGTGCAAGATTCCAGAAGAGGCGTTGTGGGTCCCCTGGAACTGGAGTTATGGATGGTTCCTAGCTACCACATGGGTACTGGGAAATAAACCCAAGTTTCTGCAAGAGCAGCGCAGTGTTCTTAACCGCTATAACATTTCTCCAGTCCCATATTATGTGTTTTAACTGTTTGCCTGGTAAAGAATCAGTGCTTGGAGTTGGACATTATGGCAGATCCTGTAATAATCTCAGCACTCAGAAGGCCAAGCAAGAGGATTTCAAGTTTAAAGGCCAGTTTGGGTGAGACTCAAAAACTGGGTATGTGGGGTTTTTTGGTTTTGTTTTGTTTTTGTCTTTTTGAGACTTGTCTAAACTTTGTTCTGGGAAGCACAGTCTAGCAGTTGAAGTCACTTCTTTCTCAGACACAAATTCTTTGCTTCTTCACAGGATCATGACTTCTTCCAGCATGTTGAAATGCACCTGCGGTCTGAGCATCCCCCCCTTTGTGGCCGGGACCACCTCAGTTTTCGATCTTATTATTTCCCTGTTAAGGTAGGTTGACATATGGAGTCTTCACCCATTAACCTGGCCTTTTTTGTGGGCCTCTATTTCTTAAAATCGGGATTGTCCAGGCTATCTGGGCTATATAGTAGACCCTGTTCTCAACAAGCAAGCCAGGTTTTATCAGTGGTGAGCACTTGTCTAATATGACATAGCCCTGGATTTAATCCTGAGCACCTTTTGGGGGGAGGGGAAGGAAAAGGCAGTCGTGCATATAGGAATAGCAAGGAATGTACTGATGTTGTCAGTAATGGGTGCACATGGTTGTTGATACTCTTCTGCCAACAAGGGCAGACCATAGTCAGAAACCATTTGCACTTGGTTTTGCCAGTCTGAACTCTGGCTACTTAGGGGGTAACTTAGAATATATTTACAGTATGTGGCCTTTTTCTTTGGACATCTCACTTTTGTCTTTTTTGATTCCTCCATGTCTTAGAATGTGATTGATGGAGACCTCTGTGAGCAGTTCAACTCTATGGGCCCAACAAGCAGAAGAACGTCTCTGAGGAGCTGGACCGAACCCCACCAGAAGTGTCAAGAAGCTTGAGGATATTCGGACCCGTTACGCTTTCTGAGTCCTTTCTTTACCCGTGGGGCTTGCTGGAGATCCTTTTGTTTCCATCACCACCATCTGGCTTCTGCCACATGGCAGGAGAAAGGTGCTTGATAATTAAGACTGAAGGTTGCAGCCGCTAGCTCTTCCCTCAGTTCTTCTTTGGAATGACTGGTTCCCTGTAAGATTGGCAGTGAAGTTGGTTCACTTCTTCCTGCTCATACACAGTGCATAGCCTCAGGCTCCAGTCTGGAACACAATACTCCTTACTCCCAAAGCCACCCCTGCATTCCTATTTCTGGCTCTTGTCTACTTTTGTACACACTTGGTTTTCCTGTAAATAGTTTTGTACAATGATACTTTGTGATGGAGGCCAGCTAAAGTGTGGGAGGCTTGTTGCAATGTGGCTTAGTTCTGCTACTCTGGACCCTCCTCAGAAATAATAAAACTAATTTTTAAGGTGGCCAGCATCTGTGTATCTTTTTTAAAAAGTTCAAGAAAGTTTGAACCATGTGGGCATTGGCACTTGTGGTATTTGCCCATTTCCTGTAACAGCAGCAGTATCTTCATCCACGGCTCTAGGATGACTCAAGTGCATGGCTTGAGGGCCCAGTCCGCAGGCAGGCAGGGTAGAAATATACCACATAGAGTAGACTTTATTCCATGAAACCACACAAGTTAAAACAAGTGAACAATAAAGCTTTAATAATCTTAATGTGTAAAATGCAACAATTAAATCAAAAAAAGAACAACAGCAGTAATAAAACCAAATAAACAAAGCAACAAAACCTAAAGAAGACGTTTTTGCTGCAGATGGGAAGCTCCTCAGCTGTGGAACTGCTGCTGGATGGAAATCAGCATGGGATGCTGAAATTCCTGACTATATGACCCCCTTGGGCAAAGGGGAAAGAGGCTCTGGATCTCCTATTTGTGGAAGAGCAAGGTGAAACACCTGCCCAGGAGCTGGGACATCTGCCTCCACAGCTGGAGGTGGCTGTGTACCGGAGCTGTGGACAGAGCCTGTTCTGGAGTCTCTATTTGTTGAAGAGCAAGTGTCAAACACCAGCTCCAGGAGCCTGGGACATCTGCTTCCACAGCTGGAGGTAGCTGTGTACTGGGGCTGTGGACAGAGCCTGTTCTACACAGCAATACTCTGGATATGTTCGGCTGGGCTGATGACACACATGGGCGCATGAACTTCTGTTCACAGATCCCCTGGGACCGCTCCCTGAGGCTGCTCAACCTGGGTCCAGGTCTGCATCCCTGGTGAATCTGTGCTGGGAGCTCAGAGCGCTGCCTGGGGACCCTGAATCTAAGGACAGAAAGGGAGGCACTGTCAGTGGAGGACATTACAAGTAGTGAAGGGAGATTAGGGTGGAATAACTGTCCTCAAGATGATTTTTCTGATAATATACTTTCCAAATGCACACACAAGATTTCTTCCTGTCAGTGAGTCCCCAGTCCCTGTCCCCACCACAGGATCTCAGAGCTTACAGGAGTCCAGTGCTGGTTTCAGGACAAAGGCCAGCTCCTGGTGCCTCCCTTTTGGAAAGTAGCTCTGAAGATTCCTTCCACCATCCCAGCACCTACCACAGGCCTCCTCTTTTGGGTGTTGCCCTCTTGGACTCCTGGTTCTCCAGCTGTGACAGGAGCTCTTGGACTTGGACGGCCAGGGCTGAGGAAGGCATGTTGACCTGCACATAGTTCATCAGCTGGTTCAGATGGCCAGGTTCGGAGATTAAAAAATCCTGGCCATTTTCTATCCAAATCAGAAAGAGCATATGGCTCTGTGACAGGTTTATAGGGGGAAGCACAGTTAGAAGTTTGGCTGCTCTTTGCCAGTGCTGCAACGTTCCTATGCACCCAAGACAGGACATGGTGGTCAGAGGTATGAGGCCATGGACAGAAGGGACTCTGACACGTCTTGTCCAGGCCACTAGTAGACAGGCTGGGTGGGCTGGGCTATGGTGAGGATGGAGTGTCACAGTGGCCAGCAGTTAGCCGCCATGCCCTGTGTACTCAGAACCAGGGAGCCCACTGAAGAATTGCTTTTCCCCTGCAGGCACAGTCCTAGGCATCATCCCTCTAGTGGAATCTCAGGCGGAGTGTGCATGGCAGCAGGCTATCCCGAACCCTTGCCCTCAAATACTCCAGTCTGCAGATGGGAGCTCCCCTCCCTCTTCACCCAAAGCCCACTCACTTCTTTGTTTGCTCGTCCTCCTCACTGTCTGGCTGGAAAGACGCATACCTGTGTCATTAGAGAAGGATGTCACCCCTAGGTCCATGTGACCCCACCTCCCAGGAGATCTAGAGGGGCTGGCTGAATCTGGGGCAGGTATGGAAGCTGTGGCTGGGGTGGGAGGGGTTTTGTCTGTGCTGCTCTTTGAGTTCTAACCCAAGGGTTAGGCAAGGAGCCTGTAGTCACAGAGGATTTAGGGCCTTCATGCAATGAGTAAACCCGAGCTTCTCTTCCCTGGTTTTTCAGTTGTCACAGGGCATCTTGGTGAGTCCCTAGGTCTGCTTAACTCACTGTATTTATATCCTATATCCCAGGTGGAGTCTAGAGCCTTCTTTACAAGGGGGAGAAAAATGAGCAAAAGGCTATAAAAAACGTCCTAACAGTTCTTCTAAGGGAGGCAAATGCCACACCCTAGAATCAGAATCTACCATTCGCATTCCTGACTGGTCACTTTGAAGTGCCAGGCCTAGGGCCAGCACTGCCAGGGTGAATTTTCCCTTCACCCTGACAACAGCAAACAGCCTTAGAGAAGAGCAGAGCCCCTAAAACCCAACAGGAGGCTTGTGTTGTCCTGGGCTGGGACACAGACACTCACCTTTCCATGATCAGGTCGAGCACCTGCCAGGCAGTGCCAAACCTTTGGTAAATGCCAAGGAAGGTCCAGACAAACACCAAGTCCCCACTTTGCACAGCAGTAGACAGGTAGCCCACCAACTTCTCCAAATAGCCTGGAACGCTGTACCAGACCTTGCACAGGTCATGCACACTGAAGTCTGCCTCCTGTTCAGGAGGAAGGGCCAAGGAGGGCAGGTTCAAATGCGGGAAATCTAACAGACTCCTCAGAGACTCATTGCCATACACTGAGGGGAAAGTGGGCATGAAGAAACTTCCTCATTCTCTCTCTCTCCACACAAACACAACACACACACACACACACACACACACACACACACACACGGAGGGACTGTGGTTGACCAGGGGCATCAGAAAAACTTTCTCGCGTGGCCTGACCAGTGTCACCTGTGGGTTCCTGTGGACAACATGGCCAGAGGCATTGGGGCAGATGTGTACCAGCGTCTAAAAAGGTGGCCAAGGCCTCTATTCTTGGCTCTCCTGGGCCTGAGCCTCCAGAAGCCGGAAACAACAACAGAACATCCTGATCTGTCCAGAGACTCACAGACAAGTGAAGCAGTTGAGGCTGCCACTGGCCTGTTTACCTGGTAACCAGATTATAGATCTCTGTTTGGGTTGTTGCTAGGGAAGTGAGGTCACTTCCTGGGTCCTCTGTCCCTGAACCTCCTCTGTGCATGATCCTCCTGAGGATGCCTGGGCTGCTGACTGTTCTTGCCCCTTTCCATGTGGACAAGGGACAGAGTTCCATCAACATGCCCATGCCACCACACCCACCACAGTCACCTGAGAAGCACTGCTCAGAGATCTTTTAGTGCCCAAAAGAATAGTGTTGACTCACTTCAGACCTTGATGAAAATAAGTCTCCATACCTTGATTATTTTTTGTCTTTTTTGAGACAGGGTATTCATTTACAATTACTACTTAAGTTCCTCATTTATGAGGGATAAGTCAGAAGTTTTTAAATAATAAAACAGAAGTAGATAAGGAAAGAATGGAAAAGGGGGAAAGGCAGCACAACTTAGTGTGGTGTTCAGAAATAATATAAAGAAGTCATTTTAAAGTCATATGTTGTCCATTCGAGAACCAGTGATCTAACTCAGGTCCTCAGGTCTGTACACCAGCACCTCTTCTCTGAGTCTTCTCAGCAGCTCTCCCTTGATTCTTTACTTGGAGGAACCCTAGTTTTGGTGGCAGACTTCTTTGCTACTTGTCCGCTTCTCATCCCGTCTTGCTTTCTGAACTTAGGAGATGGTGGAAGCAGCGGGGGAGACGAGGGGAGCTGCTGCAGAGATGGCTGCAGCGTTCCTCATGAAAACCTGCCTGAGTCCATTTTTGGAGCTCCCAAGGCTGGCAATGGGCAGTGGGCCTCTGTGATCCGGGTGATGAATCCTATTCAGGGGAACACACTAGACCTTGTCCAGCTGGAACAGAATGAGGCAGCTTTTAGGTAAGGATCCAAGGTGAGAGTAAGGATGGTAAGGATGAGGGTAACAGATGGATGCTAGTTGAGGGACTGGGGTTGATCCCAGAATGTGCTTACTCATCCAGGGAATGACCTCTTCTGACTCATTGCAAGGTGCACTAGCGTGGCTGTGTGTAGGTTCTCCAACACTGGAGAAGACTGGTATGTGCTGGTGGGTGTGGCCAAGGATCTGATATTGAACCCACGGTCTGTGGCAGGGGGCTTAGTCTATACATACAAGCTTGTAAACAGTGGGGAAAACTGGAGTTTTTACACAAGGTAAGAACCAGCTAGTGATTCTTTTGGATCTTGGGTCTGAAGGGATTTCTCATTTTTGTGATGAACTTACAGGTCAGGTCTTTTGGATAATAGTAGCTTGTTGGTTCTAATTCATCCTCTGCAGCATGTGACACATTCTAGGACCTTCATGCTTCAGTGATGCTCCTGTGCCTGGCTCCCACCACCCACAAAGAGGAAATAAGCACATAGTATGTGGTCTTACTAAGCAGGCAGCAATATTTTTTATCAGAATTCAGAAGCTAAAGAATTTGCTCCAGGAAGTGACTATTTAATGGTAATAGTTTCAGTTTAAGAAGATGACATTCCAGGGGCTGGAGAGATGGCCTAGCGGTTAAGAGCGCCAACCGCTCTTGCAGAGGACCCGGGTTCGATCCCCAGCACCCACATGGCGGCCGAGAACCGTCTGAAACTCCAATTCCGTAGGAGTTAACTCCAAGTTCCCCAGGGGAATCTGAGACCCTCTTCTGACCTCCGCGGCATTGCACGACACGAGTGTACAAACTTGCATGCAGACAGTACATTCATACACATACAGAAATAAATAAAATTAATAAAAAATACCTTTAAAAAAAGAAGATGACATTCCAGACATGATGGTGATGACTGCACAGTATGAGTGCACTTAATGCTGTGAAGTATATACTCTAAAATGTGTATGTTATTATAATAATTCATACTGTATCTTCTTTTTTATTTTTTATTTTTTTTTATTATTATTTATCTTTGTATGTGTATGAATGTACTATCTGCATGCAGGTCTGTGCACCCATGTTGTGCAATGCCGCGGAGGTCAGAAGAGGGTCTCGGATTCCCCTGGAACTGGAGTTCTCCTGGAATTGGAGTTACAGACGGTTCTTAGCCACCATGTGGGTGCTGGGGATCGAACCTGGGTCCTCTGCAAGAGCGTCAGTGCTCTTAACCGCTAGGCCATGTCTCCAGTCCCCATACTCTATCTTCTACACTAGCAACACATGTCCTTTAGGAAGTAGTTCTATCCCACAACCTTATTAGGTTAAACTTACTGTCTCTCCCTTAGAACTAAGACGTCAGGGTTTTTTGTTTGTTTGTTTCTTTTTGTTTTTTGTTGTTGTTTCTTTTTGGTTTTTGGGGGGTTTTGTGGAGGGTTTTTTTGGTGTTTTTTGAGACATGGTCTCCCTTTAGTCCCAGCTGGCTCACTCTGTAGACCAGGCTGGCCTTGAACTCACAGAGATCCGCCTGCCTCTGCCTCCCAGGTGCTGGGATTAAAGGCGTGTGCCACCACACCTGGCAATTTTTTTTGGTCTTTTCGAGACGGGGTCTCTTTGTAGCCCCAGCTGTCCTGGAACTCACTCTGTAGACCAGGCTGGCCTTGAACTCACAAAGATCTGCCTGTTTCTGCCTCCCGAGTGCTAGGATTAAAGGCGTGCATGAATGTACAGTCTGCATGCAGGTTTGTGCCCCCGTGTCGTGCAATGCCGAGGGGGTCAGAAGAGGGTGTCAGATTCCCCTGGAACTGGCATTAAAGACGGTTCTCAGCCGCCATGTGGGTGCTGGGGATCGAACCCGGGTCCTCTGCAAGAGCAGTTGGCTCTCTTAACCACTAGGGCATCTCTCCAGCCCTAAGACGTCAGTTTTTTTGTTTGTTTTTGGTCTTTTGGAGACAGGGTCTCCCTGTAGCCCCAGCTCTCCTGGAACTCACTCTGTAGACCAGGCTGGCCTTGAACTCACAGAGATCCGCCTGCCTCTGCCTCCTGAGTGCTAGGATTAAAGGCGTGTGCCACCACACCCTGCAAGACATCAGTTTTTACTAGCATTCCTTTCCCATCTCCCCAGAAACCTCAGTGCTTTATAGATGTTAAGACTGTTGTTAGTTCTTGGTGCTACTCGAACCTAGAACAGACCCTCTGGACAGCATTCTTCAGGCACTGGGATAGCTTCTCACTGTGGAATTGACCTACCTATTGGGTGGAATGTATTATGTGGGGCCTGTTTACTCAACTACACTGTTTTATACGGACTGATGCCTGTATGATTTATTTGTCTGATGTGCAGAATAATGTCCCTTGTCTGTCTTCCTGATGGATGCTTGTAACAATAGTTAGTTCTGGATTAAGGAGCTGATGAATGTGTGCCTATAGTTCTGATAATGGCACGACCTGCTGTCTTCTCATAGACTCCAGTGGAAGAGGTTCCTGCTGCCATCGCCCCATTCCAGGGGAGGGTATTGATTGGTGTGGGGAAGCTTTTACGAGTCTATGACCTGGGAAAGAAGAAGTTACTTCGAAAGTGTGAGAATAAGGTAAATGTGTAGTTGTGGGGGTGGGACCTAGTTAATGAAGCAGGGTGGTAGCACTAAATCTTATAATCAGTTCTTTATTAGAACTGTGTTATAGTCCAAATCCAGCTTGAGAATCAAGCTCTTAAGTCCTGAAAGAAGCAGGAGTAGGTAATTTCATTTCTTTTCTTTTTTTTCTTTTTTTTTTTTTGGTCTTTTTGAGAAAGGGTCTCCCTGTAGCTCTGGCTGTCCTGGAACTCTCTGAAGATTCCTTCCACCAACCCAGCACCTACCACAGGCCTCCTCTTATTTTGGGTGTTGCCCTCTTGGACTCCTGGTTCTCCAGCTGTGACAGGAGCTCTTGGACTTGGACAGCCAGGGTCTGAGGAAGGCATGTTGACCTGCACATAGTTCATCAGCTGGTTCAGACTGGCCAGGTTCGGAGATTGTAAAAAATCGCCTGGCAATCTTTCTATCCACAATCCAGAAAGAAGCATATGGCGCTGTGACAGGTTTATAGGGAGGAAGCACAGTTAGAAGTTTGGCTGCTCTTTGCCAGTGCTGCAACGTTCCTATGCACCCAAGACAGGACATGGTGGTCAGAGGTATGAGGCCATGGACAGAAGGGGCCCTGACACGTCTTGTCCAGGCCACTAGTAGACAGGCTGGGTGGGCTGGGCTATGGTGAGGATGGAGTGTCACAGTGGCCAGCAGTTAGCCGCCATGCCCTGTGTACTCAGAACCAGGGAGCCCACTGAAGAATTGCTTTTCCCCTGCAGGCACAGTCCTAGGCATCATCCCTCTAGTGGAATCTCAGCGGGAGTGTGCATGGCAGCAGGTCTATCCGAACCCTTGCCCTCAAATACTCCAGTCTGCAGATGGGAGTCCCCTCCCTCTTCACCCAAAGCCCACTCACTTCTGTTTGCTCGTCCTCCTCATGTCTGGCTTGAAAGACGCATACCTTGTATGTAAGAAGGATGTCACCCCTAGGTCCATGTGACCCCACCTGCCAGGAGATCTAGAGGGGCTGGCTGAATCTGGGGCAGGTATGGAAGCTGTGGCTGGGGTGGGAGGGGTTTTGTCTGTGCTTCTCTTTGAGTTCTAACCAAGGGTTAGGCAAGGAGCCTGTAGTCACAGAGGATTTAGGACCTTCATGCAATGAGTAAACCCGAGCTTCTCTTCCCTGGTTTTTCAGTTGTCACAGGGCATCTTGGTGAGTCCCTAGGTCTGCTTAACTCACTGTATTTATATCCTATATCCCAGGTGGAGTCTAGAGCCTTCTTTACAAGGGGGAGAAAAATGAGCAAAAGGCTATAAAAAACGTCCTAACAGTTCTTCTAAGGGGAGGCAAATGCCACACCCTAGAATCAGAATCTACCATTCGCATTCCTGACTGGGTCAATTTGAAGTGCCAGGCCTAGGGCCAGCACTGTCAGGGTGAATTTTCCCTTCACCCTGACAACAGCAAACAGCCTTAGAGAAGAGCAGAGCCCCTAAAACACCTTTAGGAGGCTTGTGTTGTCCTGGGCTGGGACACAGACACTCACCTTTCCATGATCAGGTCGAGCACCTGCCAGGCAGTGCCAAACCTTTGGTAGATGCCAAGGAAGGTCCAGACAAACAGAAAGTCCCCACTTTGCACAGCAGTAGACAGGTAGCCCACCAACTTCTCCAAATAGCCTGGAATGCTGGACCTGACCTTGCACAGGTCATGCACACTGAAGTCTGCCTCCTGTTCAGGAGGAAGGGCCAAGGAGGGCAGGTTCAAATGCGGGAAATCTCACAGACTCCTCAGAGACTCATTGCCATACACTGAGGGGAAAGTGGGCATGAAGAAACTTCCTCATTCTCTCTCTCACACAAACACACACACACACACACACATGGAGGGACTGTGGTTGACCAGGGGCATCAGAAAACTTTCCTGCTGTGGCTGACCAGTGTCACCTGTGGGTTCCTGTGGCAACATGGCCAGAGGCATTGGGCCAGGCGGCGTACCCAGCATCTACAAAGGTGGCCAAGGCCTCTATTCTTGGCTCTCCTGGGGCCTGAGCCTCCAGAAGCCCGAAACAACAACAACATCCTGATCTGTCCAGAGACTCCAGACAAGTGAAGCAGTTGAGGCTGCCACTGGCCTGTGGTTACTGGTAACCAGATTATGACTTCTGTTTGGGTTGTTGCTAGGGAAGTGAGGTCACTTCCTGGGGTCCTCTGTCCCTGAACCTCCTCTGTGCATGATCCTCCTGAGGATGCCTGGGCTGCTGACTGTTCTTGCCCCTTTCCATGTGGACAAGGGACAGAGTTCCATCAACATGCCATGCCACCACACCCACCACAGTCACCTGAGAAGCACTGCTCAGAGATCTTTTAGTGCCCAAAAGAATAGTGTTGACTCACTTCAGACCTTATGAAAATAAGTCTCCATACCTTATTATTTTTTGTCTTTTTTGAGACAGGTATTCATTTACAATTACTACTTAAGTTCCTCATTTATGAGGGATAAGTCAGAAGTTTTTAAATAATAAACAGAAGTAGATAAGGAAAGAATGGAAAAAGGGGAAAGGCAGCACAACTTAGTGTGGTGTTCAGAAATAATATAAAGAAGTCATTTTATTTTTTTATTTTTTTTATTTTTTTTTTTAAATTTTTTTTATTATTTTAAAGTCATATGTTGTCCATTCGAGAACCAGTGATCTAACTCAGGTCCTTAGGTCTGCACACCAACACCTCTTCTCTGAGTCTTCTCAGCAGCTCTTCCTTGATTCTTTACTTTTTGGAACCCTAGTTTTGGTGGCAGACTTCTTTGCTACTTGTCCGCTTCTCATCCCGTCTTGCTTTCTGAACTTAGGAGATGGTGGAAGCAGCGGGGGAGGACGAGCGGGAGCTGGCTGCAGAGATGGCTGCAGCGTTCCTCAATGAAAACCTGCCTGAGTCCATTTTTGGAGCTCCCAAGGCTGGCAATGGGCAGTGGGCCTCTGTGATCCGGGTGATGAATCCTATTCAGGGGAACACACTAGAGCCTTGTCCAGCTGGAACAGAATGAGGCAGCTTTTAGGTAAGGATCCAAGGTGAGAGTAAGGATTGGTAGATGGGAACAGGACTTTTGGGAACTTTTGACTAAAGTCAAAAAAAGCGTGGCTGTGTGTAGGTTCTCCAACACTGGAGAAGACTGGTATGTGCTGGTGGGTGTGGCCAAGGATCTGATATTGAACCCACTTTCTGTGGCGGGGGGCTTCGTCTATACATACAAGCTTGTAAACAGTGGGGAAAACTGGAGTTTTTACACAAGGTAAGAACCAGCTAGTGATTCTTTTGGATCTTGGGTCTGAAGGGATTTCCATTTTTGTGATGACTTACAGGTCAGGTCTTTTGGATAATAGTAGCTTGTTGGTTCTAATTCATCCTCTGCAGCATGTGACACATTCTAGACCTTCATGCTTCAGTGATGCTCCTGTGCCTGGCTCCCACCACCCACAAAGAGGAAATAAGCACATAGTATGTGGTCTTACTAAGCAGGCAGCAATATTTTTTATCAGAATTCAGAAGCTAAAGAATTTGCTCCAGGAAGTGACTATTTAATGGTAATAGTTTCAGTTTAAGAAGATGACATTCCAGAATGACGTGATGACTCACAGTATGAGTGACTTAATGCTGTGAAGTATATATCTCTGAACATGTGTCTTTTACTCTCAGATTTTGAACCTGCAATTTACATTTTTTAGGAATCCTTCTCCTCTGTCTTCTACACTCCACCACATTGTCCTTTGGCCAGTGTTCTATCCCCCCTTCTCGAGGTTCACCCTACTGTCTCTCCTTCAGCCAGTCAGCACTCCGGGTTTTTGTTTGTTTCTTTTTGTTTTTTTGTTGTGTTTTCTTTGTGTTTTTTTGTTTTGGGGGGGTTGTGTCGGTGGGCCGACCAACACCAACCGATATCGCAACAACTTGAAAGACCGCGCGGCTACAAACAACTAACATAAACAAGAGTTGATGTCACACAAACAAAAACAAAAAAAAAACAAACAAAACCAAAACCAAACAAAAACACCAATAAAAACAAAAAAAACAAACAACAAAAAAAAACCCACACAAACCCCAAGCAAGGGCAAACCAGACAATCACACAAAACGAAAAGACACCACAGAAAGCGAAAAGGAATGGCCTAGCGGTTAAGAGCGAACTGACGCTCTTGCAGAGAAACCCGGGTTTGATCCCCAGCACCAATGGCGGCCCAGAACCGTCGCAAACTCCAATTACCAGGAGAACTCCAGTTCAGGAGAATTCATAACTCGCCCCTTCCTTTCTCGATATCCTCTGCGGCATTGCAATGACACGAGGTGCACAACCTAACATGCAGACAGACATTCGTACACATAAAATTACAAAAAACAAAAAAAAATTACCAGCTAATCCACTCCCGGTTCCTGATTTACCAGGATTCCCAGATGCCAAAATTTGGTACAATTTTTTAGCAGTGAGCAGCTAGGAGAAGACAGATGTTTTTAATCAATTAAGTACAGAGAACAGCGGGCAGGCTTGAGGGTTTTCCGTTTCAGTGTGGTGAATGGCTGCCTGAAAGATTAAGGATTCCCACACAGCTTAGCAGGAGGAACTTCAAGTGTGGGCTTGATCATTTTTGAAACTAGGCCACTTCTGGCCAAAAGGATCTCAGCACTCCTTCCTCATCTATATGCCTCTCCAGGCCAATTTACATTGCTGTAGACAGATACACACACTCTCCACAAGCTGTTTCCAAACTGGGCCCACATACAATGACTTCCCAAGGGCAGGCTGGTATCTGGGTTCATCTGTCCTTAGTGACTCTTAACTGGTCACCAGTCCAAACGCCCTCAAAAACATTATCGATATAAGTGTGAAACAGTCCTGCAGTCGCTCCAAATGCCCACGTGCAGAATCACAAAAAATGTTGCCTCTGAAAACTAAGCAAGTTATGGAATGTCTTCCACTGTGGGCGTGCTTAGTGAATTTAGAACCAGGTTTTTTTTATATTATTCCCTTTTTTTTCTTTGCCCCCAAAAAAAGCACACGCGGCACGCTCGCTCCTTAACTCCTGAGACTCTCTCTCCAGCCCACATGTCATAACCTCTTGAACTTTTATCCCCAGGAAAAAAAGACACACAGATGCTGGCCACCTTAAAAATTAGTTTTATTATTTCTGAGGAGGGTCCAGAGTAGCAGAACTAAGCCACATTGCAACAAGCCTCCCACACTTTAGCCGGCCTCCATCACAAAGTATCATCGTACAAAACTATTTACAGGAAAACCAAGTGCGTACAAAAGTGGACAAGAGCCAGAAATAGGAATGCAGGGATGGCTTTGGGAGTAAGGAGTATTGTGTTCCAGCTGGAGGCCTGGGCTATGCATGATTTGTATGAGCAGGAAGAAGTGAACCAACTTCACTGCCAATCTTACAGGGAACCAGTCATCTCCAAAGGGAAGAAACTGAGGAAGAGCTATGCGGCATTGCAACGGCTTCCAGTTCTTAATTATCAACGCACCTTCTCCTGCCATGTGCAGGAAGCCAGATGGTTGGGATGGAAACAAAAGGATTCTCCAGCAAGCCCCACGGAGTAAAGAAAGGACTCAGAAAAGCGTAAACGGTCCGAAATTCCTCTCATAAACCAGCTTCTTTGGACACAAAATCTGGTGGTGGTCTCGGTTCCAGCTCTCATCAGAGGACGTTCTTTCTGCTATGTTGGGCTCCATAGAGCTTTGACATGCTCACAGAGGTCTCATCAATCCATTCTAAGACATGAGAATCAAAAGGAAATCAAGTAGTGAGATAGATACAAAAGAAAAAGCACATTACTTAAATTATATTCTAAGTTACCCCCTTAAGTAAGCCAGAGTTCAGATGCAAAACCAAGTAACAAATATGAGTTTCTGCGATGGTCTTGACCACTTAGCATTTGAGACAAGAAGGTTATCAACAACATGTGCACCCATTACTTGACAACATCAGTACATTCACTTGCATATTCCTAATGCACGAGCCTTTTAACCTTCCCCCTCCCCCAAAAGGTGCTTCAGGATTAAAATCAGGGCTATGTTCATATATAGACCATGCTTCCACCACTAGAAAGTAAAACCCTGGGACCTTTAGGCTTGTGAGGACAGGTCTTAATACTATAAGCCCAGACTAGCCTGGACAATCCTGATTTTTAAGAAATAGAGGCCCACAAAAAAGGCCAGGTTATTGGGTGAAGACTCCATATGTCAACATACCTTAACAGGGAAATAATAAGATCGAAAACTGAGGTGGTCCCGGCCACAAAGAGGGGGATGCTCAGACCGCAGGTGCATTTCAACATGCTGGAAGAAGTCATGATCCTGTGAAGAAGCAAAGAATTTGTGTCTGAGAAAGAAGTGATTTCAACTGCTAGACTGTGCTTCCGTTAGACAAGTCTCAAAAGACAAAACAAAACAAAACCAAAAAACCCCCACACACCCAGTTTGAGTCATCACCAAAATTGGGCCCTTTTAAACTATGAAATCCTCTTTGCTTGGCCTACTGAGTCGTGAAGATAATTACAGGATCTGCCATACATGATCCAAACTCACAAGCACTGATTCTTTACCATGCAAACATGTAAAACAGCATAAATCATGCGGACTGGAGAAAATGTTTAGCGTTATAAGAACACTGCCCTCTTGCAGAAACTTGGGTTTATTTCCAAGTACCCATTGGGTGGCTAAGAACCTCCATAACTCCAGTTCCAGGATATCTCCAATGTGCCCTGGATACTTGTGGCGTCTGCATGCACATAGGTATATGCATACAAAATTCTGATCTCTCACACTTTTAAAAAAACTATATATATATATGAATACTATTGCCTAGCAGATTAAGAGTGACCATCCTCTCTACATGATATCCCGGTCGATCCCCAGCACCCTTCATGGCGGCTAAGTCTTCTAAGACTTCTCTATATCACAGTATACTCCTACTCAGTATGATATCTTGTTAGAACCCTCTCGTCCTTCAGCGCTGATTTCTATGACGAGGATGCACTAACAACGGCTCTGCCTCTTATGAGACAGATAAAATTACACCTATTCACAGAAAAAAAATAAAAACAAACTTAAAAAAAACACAAAAGGGACCTATAACAAACCATTTGTTAAAGAACAGAAGAGACATCATTTGTCTACAAGAACAAGACCTGTGGAGCATCACAGAATCCACTGAACTAATCACAACGCCATAAAACAGAATCAGAACAAGAATACCAAACACAATCCTAAACCACATAGGACTCCCTAAGATAATCCCCCAGAGACTATATCAACCATGTTACTCACCGGTGCATCCAATCGAATCTTAGCTCAAACCAACCTATATCACAAACAAAATAAATATTAATAATAAAAGACATACCTCAAGACAAACCCAGATCCTTAAAACCCAAACGCAATAACAAAGAAATCCCCTAACACACCCAAGAACCAATTCTAAGAGAAGTCCCACAGCGTGGCTAAACGGACTAACCGAAGAACGGCAGCCGTCACCTGGCCTTGAAATCTCTACAAGAAGAAGCCTGCCGTAAAGTAAGCGTCTGAAGCAGCCTCCAGGATGCTGCCGAAAGATTACAAGGTCCACATGGAAGATCCAGGCGTGCACTCATGCGTCTACTGGTGGATCTGCTCATAAGCACTCTCGTTGCTCTCTCTGGTCAATTATATACCAAGCGCGCGTCACTTCTGTTGAAGACCACGTCCAGCCTCGTCCTGGACACCATCACTACTGTAGACTAGGCTGGCCTCTGAACTCACAAAGATCCTGGCTCTGTTTCTGCCTCCGGCGCTAGTGCGGATTAAAGGGCTGCATGAATGTAACGAGGTCTGACCATGCCAGGTTGTGACCCCGTGCGCTCCATGCAATGCCGCAGAAGAGGGTGGGCGACGACTCGGTCGAGGGCGGAGGAGCGGGGGGGCGCTAGCGGGGGAATCGGCGGTCAGAAGAGCGGTCTATGATACATCCCTTGGAACTGGCGGATTAAAGACCGTTATCTCAGCCGCATTGTGGCTGCTGGGGAATTCGAAACCTGGGGTCCCTCTGCAGAGAGCAGAAGTGTCTCTTAACCACTAGGGCATCTCTCCACCCTAAGATCTCATTTTGTTTGTTTTTGTCTTTTGGAGACAGGCTCCTGTGCCCACTCTCCTCGGAACTCACTCTGTAGACCAGGAGGCCTGAACTCACAGAGATACCGCCTGCCTCTGCTTCCTGGATGATCTGGAGGATTAAGGCAGTGTGCCACCACACCCTGCCAGACACCAGTTTTTACGAGCATTCTTTCCCATCTCTCCAGAAACCTCAGTGCTTTATAGATGTTAAGACTGTTGTTAGTTCTTGGTGCTACTCGAACCTAGAACAGACCCTCTGGACAGCATTCTATCAGACACCTGGGATATCAGCTCTCAGCGTGGCATTGAATATCTCTATTGGGATGGAAACTT
Source organism: Rhizomys pruinosus (assembly GCA_009823505.1). Lineage (NCBI taxonomy): Eukaryota > Metazoa > Chordata > Mammalia > Rodentia > Spalacidae > Rhizomys > Rhizomys pruinosus. The sequence continues at coordinate 3,931,095 of VZQC01001442.1, forward strand.
GTATTATGTAAGGAGCCTGATGTACTCAAAATGACACTATATTATTATCGACTGATGCCTGTATGTTTATTTTGTACTAGATGTGCAGTAATAATGTCCCTTGTCTGCTTCCTAATCGGATATGCTTGACATAAGTAGTTAGTTCTAGCGGATTAAGGAGCTGATGAATGATGTGCCGTATAGTTCTAGTATAATGGCACAGACAACACGCTTGTCATTCTCATAGAACTCCAGTGGAAGAGGTTCCTGCTGCCATCGCCCCATTCCAGGGGAGGGTATTGATTGGTGTGGGGAAGCTTTTACGAGTCTATGACCTGGAAAAGAAGTTACTTCGAAAGTGTGAGAATAAGGTAAATGTGTAGTTGTGGGGGTGGGACCTAGTTAATGAAGCAGGGTGGTAGCACTAAATCTTATAATCAGTTCTTTATTAGAACTGTGTTATAGTCCAAATCCAGCTTGAGAATCAGAGGCCTAAGAAGTCCTGAAAGGAAGCAGGAGTAAGGTATTTCATTTTTTTTTGCTTTTTTTTTTTTTTTTTTTTGGTCTTTTTGAGACAGGTCTCCCTGGTTAGCTTCTGGCCGTCCTGGAACTCACTCTGTAGACCAGGCTGGCCTGTGAACTCACAGATATCCGCCTCGCCTCTGCCTCCCAATGCTAGGAATTAAAGGCGTGCGCCACGCCTGTCTAAAGTTTCATTTTTTAGCTTCAAACCCTAAATCAGCTTTCTATTCTGCTTGTTTGTTTTTTTTTTTTTTTTTTTTGTCTTTTGAGACAGGATCTCCCTGAGTCCCAGCTGGTTCGCTGGAGACTCAACAGAGTATCACCTGCCTCTCTTGCCTCCGAGTGCTATGAATTATAGGCACGTGTCACCACACGCTGGGCCCAGCTTTCTGTCTGATCTAACTTTATTCACAAAAGCCAAAAAAAAGATCGGGCGTGGTGTGACACACTTAATGCTAGTCACTCTGAATGCAGATGGAAGCCACCTTGGTTATTGTGTGAGTTCCAGGCCAGCTAGGGCTACAAGGAGGTACCCTGTCTCCAAAAAAACTATGAAAAATCAAGGAGCCAGCAAAAAAATACCTTAGGCTAATTAAGTCACTTGGGCGTGGTTCAACAGGTCTAGTGACATGAGTAAATTGAGTCCTTGGACCAAATGACTGGCTGGTAGAGGAGAAGTAAGGACTAACCAGGAGATGTGCTGTCTCGTTGACTTTCTCACAACCGGGCCTGATATATACACAAATACATACACATACATAATTGAAGGGGAAAAGTCAAACGAGGATGAGGGTGCAGCTCAGTAGTAGAGCACTTTCCCAGCATGATAAGGGCCAGTGTTCAGGGCCCCCATGTCCACCCCCACCCCCATCAAAACAAACAAACACAAACAAAAACTTTTGGTTTCCTACCTTCTAGGAACTTACTCTGATGACGTAACTAGATGAAGGTAGTACATGCAATAAGGACATCTTGGTAGGAGTATTGTAGTCTTAGCGGAAAACATAACTGGTGATTTATTTTTTTTTGTTATAGTTTATTATCGAATTCCTGAGATTTTATGTATAACTCGCTCGAGTGACTCTACTCGACTTGTCTATTTTACCCTAGCATTCTTGTCGTCGCTCAAAGTTGTATATATCTGTGGAGCATCCACATGCTTCGGTGCGGAGAACAGTTGTGTATTTGGGGTCCCTGCTGAAGCGCAGCCAGAAAAGTGTGTCATAACGTGGGTTTGCGTACTAGGTGCAATAATGTAGAACCTCTTAGCTTGAGTCTTTGCATAGATGTACACGTACCCCCAGTTAATGGGTACACGTACGCAGCCGAATGCCTAAGCCCATTGACCCTATGAACATCTGGTTGGCGTGCGTGGGCAGACAAGTGTTGGGCGAAAAGCATTTTGTGTCCGGGTAAAGTTTGAATGTTGCTCTGTCCGTGTGAGTGTTACCACTCACCATGTGGCGCGAAAAAAGAGGTCACACCTCTCACGGAGTTGTGATCTTTGCAGTGTAACATCTATTCACAAAAAAGAACCAAGGCATAGGCCCAATTATCTCACTTTTCTCCATGGTCCTCGCACACACTTTACAAGTCCTCGGTTGATGAATATCACCAGAGGTGTGCTTTTCTTACTTATAAGAGCGACCGGAGCAGCGTCTTTACTACAAGAATACCGTAGTTATTAGTTACTGAGGATGGGTTATGTGTTCACACCGGCGGATAGACGTAGAGAGATTTTCAGGGACCAGAGAATGTAATCCTTGTTCCTTTTGGGTCCTATACCAAAAAGCGATCTACAAATAGTAAGCTCTGAATGCTCCCATCCGTAGGGTCTGCAAGGTGGCTCATCTTGCAGAAGGAGACCCCAGGTCTTCTCCGACAATAATCTGCTGCCCAGCACACACATAGGTGGACTGAAATACCGGTCCCTTTTAACACCAGTAATCCAGAGGAATCTGACACCCTTTTCTGACCTCCGCGTGACCTCCGAAACATTGCACGACATGGGTGCACAAACCTACATGCAGACAGTTACGCTCAGACACATACAAAAAAAGGAAAAAAAAAAAAAAAAAAAACACCTTACTGTTTGCTAAGCCTTCCTACCAGTCTTTTGCTTTACTTTCCATCTTCTCCATTAGAAAATTGATTTCTATGGGGCTGGAGAAGATGCTCAGTGGTTAAGAGCACAACTGCTCTTGCAGAGGACCGGTTCGATCCCCGCACCCACATTGGCAGCCTAAGAACTGTTTTAACTGCCAGTTTCCAGGAATCCTAGCCCTCTTGTTACCTCTGCCAGCATTGCATGACACGCTGCACCAACTTACATGCAGAACAGTACACTCATACATAAAAAATTAATGAAAATAAATTTAAAAAAAAAAAAGAAAATGATTCATAAATGAATCTACTTGGACCCAATGGCTATATTCAGTTGTACCTTTTGCCAGCCTGACTTTACCTTGTCTGTTTTGTGTCTTGTTTTTGCTTTTGGCTGTGGTGAACCCTTGCTTGTGGTTTGATTCTCGTGAGTTTCTCATTCCTCAACAGTAGACATGGGCTCAAGCAGAGTTCTGTGTAGTGCCCTTGGGCTTGCTTGCTAAGACCTAGGGCAAACACACTGCCTAGTGAGCATTCCAGGATCCATTCCTATAGTTATGTCATTTCCTTACAGGTGAGACTCCCACCTAACACCAATGATGAAGTGGATGAAGACCCTACTGGGAACAAAGCCCTGTGGGACCGGGGCTTGCTCAGTGGAGCGTCACAGAAGGTAAGATTGTAGAAGGGCCCAAGGGAAAGGCACACTCAGTGCTTTCTCTTGCCCTCACCAGAGAATCAGTTTCTGGTGACTTATCTGAAGTGCACATGGCTACCAGGTTCTCTCTTGTATGTCTTTTCCTTTTGGAAACCCTAAACTGAAAATATATAGCCTGCGATGCATGGGTGCTGGGTTTTTCATCAGGTGATTATGTCACCATCCCATTTTGTGGCCAAAATCTCTAATTTTCTTCTCCTTTATTAAATTTAGTGGATTGCGTGTCAATTCTCTCTTCCACCATGTGAATCCTAGGGATTGAAATCTGATTGTAGGGCTTGTCAGCAAGTATCTTACCCATTGAGCCAGCAAGTATCTTACCTATTGAGCCACCTTTTCATCCCTAAAACAGATTTCTCTGAGACAGTCTATTAATTGGTGTACAAATATCTGGAGAACAGCAAGGTCTTTGGAAAAGATGTTTCTAAGATTTGTTCCTGGGTACAACCAGCTCTTCTCTATTTATTTTTATTTTATTGNACTCACTCTGTACACCAGGCGGACCTCCCCTGAATCACAGAGAATTTCTGCATGTCTCTATTCTCAGCACTTTGGGATGTAGAAGCAGTACAGAAAGATCTCTGAGTTTGAGGCCCAGCTCTGATGCTACATAGTGAGGTTCTAGGCCAACTAGGGCCATGGTGGTGAGCTTGTCTCAATAAAGGGGGAAAATTTTAAAGGGATTTTCAAATTTCCATTAAATTCTAGACTGGCACTAGGACTGTATGTGGCTCAGTCTGTAGAATTGCTTACCTCTGCTGCATGAGTGAAGCCCAAAGTTCCATCCCAGACCACAAGGGAGAGAGGTGTGATGTATCTGGAGGAATCTGGAACATACTCTGGAGGGTGACATAGTTACTGATCTGTTTCTTGACTTACAGGCAGAGGTGATATGAACTATCATGTTGGGGAAGACAGTGCTGTCATTGCAGAAAGACCACACTGATCCCTGGAGGCTCAGAGTCCCTTGTCTATACCACTCTGTCTGGAGGAATTTGGTATCCTTGTCCCTTTCACGTCTCATGAGGTGAGTCTCCACATTGTTATTACCTTGTCCTTCAGATTGTTTCCTGGTGTTGTGTCTAGGAGATCATGGTGTTGTGTCTAGGAGATCATGTCCATTTGTCCTTACTTGTGATGAGCGTTTTAGAAGTTTTATAAGGAATCCTAAGTGCTGCCTTGATGAATGGTCTTTCCATTTCATTACTATATATAATTTGGATACAATTAGTAGATATAGGGTTAGTCTGAAGCCTAGAAATCCAGAATGGCATGCCACCGACTAGAAACAATGGATTGATAATTTCTGGGACACTCTTAGGGAGTCAGTTCTAGGATTGCTGTTTGGTTTCTGTCATTCTAGCCAAGCAGTTTGATATCAGGAATCTGCCACAGCTTTCTACAAGATGCTCTCTTCCAATAGTTAGGTCCTTTGTTTAAGTTTTTTTTTTACTTTAATACATGAGGTTGTACCTTGCTCTCGGATCAAGTTTATTTCCTGGACAGTTCCTGAATTGGAGTAGTTAGCCAATGTTTCTGGGGTGACCCGGTTCTGTAAGTGGTGGCCTTTATCTTAGAGCTTCAGCTCTTTGTGTAATGTGAGTGTTTTGCTTGCATATATACCATGTCATGCAGCCCCCACAGATTCCAGAAGAGGCCATTGGGTCCCCTGGAACCTGGAAGCTCCTGAATGGTTGATGGTGTTCAGCTACCACATTGGTACTGGGAAATAAACCCAAGTTTTCTGCAGATGGGGCCAGTGTTCTTAACGCTAAACATTTCTCCAGAGGTCCCAATGATTATGTGGTTTTTAACATGTTTTGCCTCGGTAAAGAACTCAGTAGCTTGGGAGTTTGGACATTATGGTCAGATTCCTGTATATAATCTCAGACACTCAGTTTAGGCCAAGGCAAGAGGATTTCAAGTTTACAAGGCCTAGTTTGGGTGAGACTCGAAGAAATCTGGCGGGTGTGTGGGTTTTTTGCGTTGTTTTTTTTGTTGTTTGTCTTTTGAGACTTGTCTAAACTTTGTTCTGGGAAGCACAGTCTAGCATTGAAGTCACTTCTTTCTCAGACACAAATTCTTTGCTTCTTCACAGGATCATGACTTCTTCCAGCATGTTGAAATGCACCTGCGTCTGAGCATCCCCCCCTTTTGGCCGGGACCACCTCAGTTTTCGATCTTATTATTTCCCTGTTAAGGTAGGTTGACATATGGAGTCTTCACCCATTAACCTGACCTATTTTGTGGGCCTCTATTTCTTAAAAATCAGGATTGTCCAGGACTTAGTCTGGCTTAATATGAGTAAACTCCTCTGTCTCAACAAGCAAGCCAGTCCCCACGCGTTTAACTCAGTGTGGATGCACTGTCTAATATGAACATAGCCCTGCGAAGTTTAATCCTCGAGCATCCTTTCCTGGGGAGGGGGAAGGTAAAAAGGGCAGTCGTGCATATAGGAATAGCAAGGAATGTACTGATGTTGTCAGTAATGGGTGCACATGGTTGTTGATACTCTTCTGCCAACAAGGGTTTTGTTTTATTTTATTTATTTTAGTCTTTTTGAGACAGGGTCTCTCTGTAGCCCCAGCTGGCCTAGAACTTGCTATGTAGACCAGGCTGGCCTTGAACTCACAGAGATCTGCATGTCTCTAATCTCAGCACTTGGGATGTAGAAGCAGACAGATCTCTGAGTTTGAGGCCAGCCTGATCTACATAGTGAGTTCTAGGCCAACTAGGGCTATGTGGTGAGCTTGTCTCAAAAAGGGGGAAAATTTTAAAGGGGATTTTTCAAATTTCCATAAATTCTAGACTGGCACTAGGACTGTATGTGGCTCAGTCTGTAGAATGCTTACCTCTGCTGCATGAGTGAAGCCCAAAGTTCCATCCCCAGAACCACAAAGGGAGAGAGGTGTGATGTATCTGGAGGAATCTGGAACATACTCTGGAGGGTGACATAGTTACTGATCTGTTTCTGACTTACAGGCAGAGGTGATCATGAACTATCATGTTGGGGAAACAGTGCTGTCATTGCAGAAGACCACACTGATCCCTGGAGGCTCAAAGTCCCTTGTCTATACCACTCTGTCTGGAGGAATGGGTATCCTTGTCCCTTTCATGTCTCATGAGGTGAGTCTCCACATTGTTCTTACCTTGTCCTTCAGATTGTTTCCTGGTGTTGTGTCTAGGAGATCATGTCCATTTGTCCTTACTTGTGATGAGCATTTTAGAAGTTTTATAAGGAATCCTAGGTGCTTGCCTTGATGAATGTCTTTCATTTCATACTATACTAATTTGGATACAATTAGTAGATATAGGGTTAGTCTGAGTCTAGAATCCAGAATGGCATGCCACCGACTAGAAACAATGGATTGATAATTTTCTGGGACACTCTTAGGGAGTTAGTTCTAGGATTGCTGTTTGGTTTCTGTCATTCTAGCCAAGCAGTTTGAGATCAGGAATCTGACTTCACAGGCTGTTCTTTACAAATGATGTCCTCTCTTATACTACAAATGTAGTTAGGTCCCTTTTGTGTTTTTTTAATGTGTGAGTGTTTTGCTTGCATATACCATGTGCATGCAGCACCCACAGATTCCAGAAGAGGCCATTGGGTCCCCTGGAACTGGAGTTATGGATGGTTCCTAGCTACCACATGGGTACTGGGAAATAAACCCAAGTTTCTGCAAGAGCAGCCAGTGTTCTTAACCGCTAAACATTTCTCCAGTCCCATGATTATGTGTTTTAACATGTTTGCCTGGTAAAGAATCAGTGCTTGGAGTTGGACATTATGGCAGATCCTGTAATAATCTCAGCACTCAGAAGGCCAAGGCAAGAGGATTTCAAGTTTAAAGGCCAGTTTGGGTGAGACTCAAAAACTGGGTGTGTGGGGTTTTTTTGGTTTTGTTTTTGTCTTTTTGAGACTTGTCTAAACTTTGTTCTGGGAAGCACAGTCTAGCAGTTGAAGTCACTTCTTTCTCAGACACAAATTCTTTGCTTCTTCACAGGATCATGACTTCTTCCAGCATGTTGAAATGCACCTGCGGTCTGAGCATCCCCCCCCTTTGTGGCTGGGACCACCTCAGTTTTCGATCTTATTATTTCCCTGTTAAGGTAGGTTGACATATGGAGTCTTCACCCATTAACCTGGCCTTTTTTGTGGGCCTCTATTTCTTAAAAATCGGGATTGTCCAGGCTAGTCTGGGCTATATATTAAGACCTGTCTCAACAAGCCAAGGCCCAGGGTTTTACTCAGTGGTGGAGCACTTGTCTAATATGAACATAGCCCTGGATTTAATCCTGAGCACCTTTTGGGGGGAGGGGGAAGGTAAAAAGGGCAGTCGTGCATATAGGAATAGCAAGGAATGTACTGATGTTGTCAGTAATGGGTGCACATGGTTGTTGATACTCTTCTGCCAACAAGGGCAGACCATAGTCAGAAACCATTTGCACTTGGTTTTGCCAGTCTGAACTCTGGCTACTTAGGGGGTAACTTAGAATATATTTACAGTATGTGCCTTTTTCTTTGGACATCTCACTTTTGTCTTTTTTGATTCCTCCATGTCTTAGAATGTGATTGATGGAGACCTCTGTGAGCAGTTCAACTCTATGGAGCCCAACAAGCAGAAGAACGTCTCTGAAGAGCTGGACCGAACCCCACCAGAAGTGTCCAAGAAGCTTGAGGATATTCGGACCCGTTACGCTTTCTGAGTCCTTTCTTTACCCGTGGGGCTTGCTGGAGATCCTTTTGTTTCCATCACCACCATCTGGCTTCTGCCACATGGCAGGAGAAAGGTGCTGTGATAATTAAGACTGAAGCGTTGCAGCCACTGGCTCTTCCCTCAGTTCTTCCTTTGGAATGACTGGTTCCCTGTAAGATAGGCAATGAAGTTGGTTCACTTCTTCCTGCTCATACACAGCACTTGGAAGGTGGAGGCTGGAGGATTGGGAGTTCAAGGTCACCCTCAGCTACATAAGCAATCTGAGACCCACCTAACTACTCTATCTCTGACTTTGTGAGTTCAAGGCCAGTCTGGTCTACAGAGTGAGTTCCAGGACAGTTGGGGCTACAGGGAGACCCTGTCTCGAAAAGACAAAAAAAAAAAAAAAAGAAATGGATGAAAACCTGAAATTCTGGAATCCACCAAAACTTAACCAGGAAGAAATCGACAGCTTAAATAGACCCATAACAAAGGAGAAAATTGAAACTGTGATTAAAAAAAAAAAAACTTCCCCACTAAAAAAAGCCCAGGCCCCATGGATTCATGGCAGATTTCTATAAGACTTTTTTTTTTTTTAATATGGAACACTTCACGAATTTGCGTGTCATCCTTGTGCAGGGGCTATGCTGATCTCTGTATCATTCCAATTTTAGTATATGTGCTGCCGAAGTGAGCACTTTAAGACATTTATTTTTTTTTAATATCTAGTTTCTGAACTTTAAGACATTTAAAGAAGACCTACTATTCAAATTATTCAAGATGATAGAAACAGAAGGAAATCTTCCCAAATTTCTTCTATGAAGCCAACATCACTCTAAATCCAAAACCAGGCAAAGACAAAACCAAAAAATAAAACCATAGACCCATTTCACTAATGAACATATATGCAAAAATTCTCAACAAAATACTTGCAAACTGCATACAGGCACACATCAAAGAGATCATCCCCCATGACCAAGTTGGATTCATACCAGAGATGCAGGGTTGGTTCAACATACATACATCAATAAATGTCATAAAACACATAAATGGACTAAAAGACAAAAACCACATGGTCATCTTAATCCATTTGGAAAAGGCCTTTGACAAAATTAAAAATGCCTTCATGTTTAAAGTCCTGGAGGGAATTGGACTGGAGGATAGATTCCTCAACATAATTAAAGCCATGTATAGCAAACCCACAACCAACATTATCCTAAATGGGGAAAAAAGTAGAAGCATTCCCCTTAAAGTCAGGACCCCAGCAAGGCTGCCCCCTATCCCCACTCCTTTTCAATATAGTACTTGAAATGCTCTCAAGAGCAGTAAGACAAGAAAAGGAAACTAGAGGAGTAATAATTGGAAAACAGGTCAAACTATCCCTTTTTGTAGATGACATGATAGTTTACTAAGGTATGCCCAAAAACTCCACCAGAAAACTCCTAGAAACTATCAACAGGTTCAGTAAAATGGCGGGATACAAAATTGACCTAGAAACATCAGTAGCCTTTCTTTATGCCAATAACAAGCAATTGAAGAGCTTCTGTAAAGTGAAAGAAACAATCAAGGAGACTTTTCCACTCACAATAGCTTCCAAAAATAAATAAATAAATAAATAAATAAATAAATAAATAAATAAATAAATAAAATACCTAAGAACAAACCTGACCAAAGACACTAAAAATCTCTACAATGAAAATTTTAAATCCCTCAAGACAGAGATTGAGGAAGAACCAGAAGATGGAAGGACCTCCCATGCTCATGGATTAGAAGAATGATTATAGTAAAAATGACTATCCTCGGCTGGGCATGGTGGCTTATGCCTTTAATCCCAGCACTCTGGAGGCAGAGGCTGCTGGATCTCTGTAAGTTCAATGCCAGCCTGGTCTACAGAGCGAGCTCTAGGCCAGCTGGGCCTAAAGGGAGACCCTGTCTCAAAAAAAAAAAAAAAAAAAAAATGACCATCCTGCCCAAAGTAGTATACATATTCAGTGCAATCCCCAATTAAAATCCCCATAAGCTTCTTCACAGACCCAGAAAAAAAATCCTAAAGTTCATATGGAAAAACAAAAGACCCCAGATAGCCAAAGCTACCCTGAACAAAAACAGCAATATGGGGGGTTTGGGGGATTACCATACCAGACTTCAAACTATATTTCAGGGCTATCATAATAAAAACAGCCTTGGGGGGACTGGAGAGAGAGCCTAGTGGTTAAGAGCCCTGACTGCTCTTGCAGAGGACCTGGGTTCGATTCCCAGTACCCATATGGCAGCTGTCTTTAACTTCAGTTCCAGGGGAATTCGACACCCTCTTCTGACCTCCACTGCATTGCACAACACAGGTGCACAGACCTACATGCAGACAGTACATTCATACACATAAAAAAATTTTTTCTGATAAAAATAAAAACAGCCTTGGGGGCCGGGTGTGGTGGCACACGCCTTTAATCCTAGCACTTGGGAGGCCGAGGCAGAGGCAGACGGAGTTCAAGGCCAGCCTGGTCTACACAGTGAGCTCCAGGCCAGCTAGGACTAAAGGGAGAGAAAACAAAAACAAAAGCCTTGGGGCTGGAGAGATGGCTCAGTGGCTAAGAACACCAACTGCTCTTGCAGAGGACCCGGATCCGATCCCCAGCACCCACATGGTGGCTGAGAACCATCTGTAACTCCAATTCCAGGAGAACTCCAGTTCCAGGGGAATCCAACACCCTCTTCTGACCTCCCTGGCATTGCACGACATGGGTGTACAAACCTACATGCAGACAGTACATTCATATGAATAAATAATAAATAAATAAATAAATAAAATTTTTAAATGATAAAATAAATAAAAATTAAACATAAAAATTAAAAAAAGAAAGTGACACTTTCAAAAATAAAAAAATAAAAATAAAAACAGCCTGGTATTGGCACAAAAAAAATCTGTAGACCAAGGAACAAAACTGAAGATAAAAACCTGAGCACATCCAAATTCAGCCTCCTCATATTTGACAAAGGGGCCAAGAAGATTCAGTGGAGGAAAGACAGCATCTTAGGCAAAGGGTGTTGGCATAATTGGAGCACCACTTGTAGAACAAAATTAAACCCCTACCTTGCACCCTGTACAAAAACCAACTCCAAATGGATCAAAGACTTTGATGTGAAACCCAAAACTCTGAAGGTGAATGAAGAAAACGTTGGCAGCAACCTACAAGACATAGGTGTAGGAGAAGACTTTCTAAATCAGACAGTAGCTGTGCAGGAAATAAGATCGACAGTTGACAAGTGGGACCTCATTAAACTCAAGAGCTTCTGTACAGGGAAAGAAACAATCAGGGAAGTGAAGAGAAAACCCACAGGATGGGAGGAAACCTTCACCACTGATACATCTGACAGAGCATAACTTCCAGAATATATAAACTTCTCAAAACACAAAGAAGAAAACAAATGACTCACTCAAAAGATGGAGTAAAGAGCTGAACAGAGACTTCACAAGTGAGGAAATAAAGATGGCTGAGAAACATCTTAAAAAGTGTTGGGCTGGGTGTGGTGGCGTACACCTTTAATCCTAGCACTTGGGAGGCAGAGGCAGGTGGATCATTGTGAGTTCGAGGCCAGCCTGGTGTACAGATTGAGTTCCAGGATAGCTGGGGCTACAGGGAGACCCTGTCTCGAAAAGACAAAAAAAAAGCACGCCTTTAATCTAGCATTGGGAGGCAGAGGCAGGTGGATTGTTGTGAGTTCAAGGCACAGCCTGGTCTACAGAGTGAGTTCCAGGCAGCTGGGGCTACAGGAGACCCTGTCAAAAAAAAAAAAAAAAAAAAAAAAAAAAAAGACTGGCTAGGATCAAGAAAACAAAAGATACCAAATGCTGGAGAGGTTGTGGGGAAAGGGGAACACTCATCCACTACTGGTGGGAATGTAAACTCGTACAACCCTTAAAAGACTCAAAATGAGTCTAACCAACTGACCCAGCCATACCACTCCTGGGTATGTACCCACAAGACTCATCCTACCTCAGAGATACATGCACATCCATGTTTATTGCGGCTCTCTTCACAATAGCTAAGAGCTGGAACCAACCCAAGTGCCCCTCAACTGATGAGTGGATAGAGAAAATGTGGAACATCTACACAATAGAATTCTATGCAGAGGTAAGGAAAGATGACATCATGAACTTTGCAGGTAAATGGATGGAATTAGAAGTTATCATGGTAAGTGAAGTAACACAATCCCGGAAAAATAAAAGACAAATGGTATCCCTCATTTGTGGATGCTGGCACCAAGTACCTAGTTGTAAGGCAAACTGAGCAGTGTTAATGTTATATTTCTTTTTATCTGAAAGCAACTGTGCTCTCATAATGTGAATCTTTTTTTTTTTTTTTTTCGAGACAGGGTCTCCCTGTAGCCCCAGCTGGCCTGGAACTCACTCTGTAGACCAGGCTGCCCTTGAACTCACAGAGATCCACCTGCCTCTGCCTCCCGAGTGCTAGGATTAAAGGTGTGCACCACCACGCCGGGCTTCAGACTTTGTAATTTTGGCATATGGGTGGAGGGGTATGTATCCATATTTCAGAGTAATAGAAAATTAAAAGGGAAAAATGTGAATTTCAAAATATGATTTCGAATTAACATAGTCTATTTTCAGAGGACATAATTTTAGTATATGTCATATGTGCATATATAATATATATGCATATTTTGAAGCAATATAAATTGGAGGGAACAACAACAAAAGGACTGGGACAAAGAACTGACTGAAACAGTAAAGTTCTTCCCCAACATAATAATCCTTTGCATAGAAAATATTTTTTTTTGTTTGTCTTTTGTTTGTTTTTGTTTTTGTTTTTTGTCTTTTCAAGACAGGGTCTCCCTGTAGCCCCAGATGTCCTGGAACTCACTCTGTAGACCAGGCTAGTCTTGAACTCACGAAGATCCACCTGCCTCTGCCTCCCAAGTGCTAGGATTAAAGGCCGGAGCGACACCACGCCTGGCTTTTTTTTGGGGTATTTTTGAGACAGGGTCTCCCTATAGCCCCAGGTGTCCTGGAACTCACTTTGTAGACCAGGCTGGCCTTGAACTCATAGAGATCCACTTGCCTCTGCCTCCTGAGTACTGGGATTAAAGATGTGCACCACCACACCTGGCTAGCATAGAAAATCTTTTAAAAGACCTAGAAAGGGACTGGAGAGATGGCTCAGTGGTTAAGAGCACCGACTGCTCTTGCAGAGGACCTGGGTTCGATTCCCAGCACCCACATGGCAGCTAAGAACTGTCTTTAACTCCAGTTCCAGGGGAATCCAATGCCCTCTTCTGACCTCCACGGCATTGCATGACATGGGTGCACCAACCTACATGCAGACAGTACACTCATTTACATAAAAAAAATAAAAGACCCAGAAAAAGATACAAGACATATATGGCAGAATGCATGAACTTGGGCGGGGTGGGGGGCATGGAAAGGGAAATGATTTTAAATTGGACTGAGAAATGATGTATGAAATGCACAAAACTTCAATAAAGATATTTTGTGTGGTGGTGTACCCCTTTAATCCCAGCACTTGGGAGGCAGAGGCAGGCAGAGTTCAAGGCCAGCTGGAGGCTATAGAGAGACTCTGTTTCAAAAAAGGACCAAAAATGCCAGGTGTGGTGGCACAGGCCTTCAATTCTAGCACTTGGGAGGCAGAGGCAGGTGGATCTCTGTGAATTCAAGGCCAGCCTGGTCTAAATACTGAGTTCCATTACAGCTGGGACTACAGGGAAACCATGTCTTAAAAAGTCCCCCCCGCAAAGGACCCAAAACATTATAATAAATACAACAAAACAGTCTGTGATCTTTCCTTGAGGCAACCTTAGTCATAATACAGCCTCTTCTTTTATTTATTTATTTATTTATATTTTTTAATACAGCCTCTTCTAAGGAATACACGGAATACACACACACACACACACACACACACACACACACGAGAGGTGGGGGGAGGGTCTCCCTCTAGCCCCAGCTGGCCTTGAACTTGCTATGTAAACCAGGCTGGATTTGAATTCACATAGATCTGCCTGCCTCTGCCTCCTGAATGTTGGGTAGGATGAGTCTTATGGGTACATGCCCAGGAGTGGTATGACTGGGTCAGTTGGTAGGCTCATTTTGAGTCTTTTAAGGGTTCTCCACACTGCTTTCCATAGTGGTTGTACAAGTTTACATTCACACCAGCAGTGGATGAGTGTTCCCCTTTCCCCACAACCTCTCCAGCACTTGGTATCTTTTGTTTTCTTGATCCTAGCCAGTCTTTTTTTTTTTTTTTTTTTTTTTGGTCTTTTTGAGACAGGGTCTCCCTGTAGCCCCAGCTGTCCTGGAACTCACTCTGTAGACCAGGCTGCCTTGAACTCACTGTTAAAATACTTTGAAAACTACTTTTTAAGATTTTATGTGTTGAGTGTATTCATGTATTCAGTCACCCATGTCACATAACCACAGAGGTTCAGAAGGGGCATCGAATCCCTGGAAATGGAGTTAAAGATGGTTGTTACCCCATGTGGTGCTGGGAACCGAAACCTTGTCTTCTCTAAGAAAGCCAGTGCTGTCAACCGCTGAGCCATCTCTCCAGCCCCCACTGCAGGGACATTTTAATTTTACTTCCATTTTCCAGCGTGGGAAGTCCATCTAATGTGTACCTCATCTAGAGTCTCTTTTCTTTGAAATTCATTTGTTATTATATTTTGATCTTTTTGCGTCAGGGTCTCTCTGTAACCCGAGCTGGCCTGGAACTACTATGTAGACCAGGCTGACCTTGATCTCACAGAGATCTGCCTGCACCACTGCACTCAGCAAAATATATGTATTCTTGGGGCTGGAGAGATGGGTCAGCAGTTAGCACTGACTGCTCTTGCAGAGGACCCGGGTTTGATCCCCAGCACCCACATAGCAGCTAAGAACCGTCTTTGGGCAGGGCGTGGTGGTGCACGCCTTTAATCCTTGGGAGGCAGAGGCAGGTGGATTGTTGTGAGTTCAAGGCCAGCCTGGTCTACAGAGTGAGTTCCAGGCCAGCTGGGGCTATAGGGAGACCCTGTCTCCAAAAAAAAATATAGATATGTATTCTTTTTTTTTTTTTTTTGGTCTTTTTGAGACAGGTCTCCCTGTAGCCCCAGCTGACCTGGAACTCACTCTGTAGACCAGGCTGGCCTTGAACTCACAAAATCCACCTGTCTCTGCCTCCCAAGTGCTAGGATTAAAGGCGTGCGCCACCACGCCCGGCAGATATGTATTCTTAATAAATTAGTGATTAATTATTGGGTAGATACTGGCATTGTGCTCTGCTCTTGTGAAAGACTCAGCTGTGCCCTGTCAATACTCAGCTGTGCCCTGTCAATGACAGAAAAGGACAGTGATGACCCTATCAGCAAATAAAGGCCTCCCCACTAAACTCTATTATTTACCCATTAGGTCCGGTTCTCCCAGGATTCCAAGGACAAACAGATGTCCACTCCCTTCAGAAGCTGTCAGTCAATAACCCCTCTTCCCCTTTAACCTGAGGCCTCACTCAAAATATTTAAAAGGGCTTGACCGGCCATCCTAGGTGCTGGAAGCCATACCATATTCCATCAATGGACAGCCCTGACTATTCTTAAAGTAAATATGTCCCAGAGTGACCTTAAGCCTGGTGTGATTGTCAATTTTATCTGGGGGTCGAGCCTGTACAGATCCAACCATATATGCCCCTTTTTTCCTAACATTACCCAACTGGTCTAGTTTCCTTTCAATTTTGTGACCATTCCAACTTGAGGAAAGGATTCATTCGGCTCACATCTCCTGGTCACAGTTCATCACTGAGGGAGCCCAAGGTAGGAACTCAGGGCAAAACCTGGAGGCAGGAGCTGAAGCACAGGCCATGGAGAATACTGCTTACTGGCTTTGTCCTCTGGCCCATGCCCAGCCTGCTTTTTTTTTTTTTTTTCTTTTTCTTTCTTTATGTGTATGAGGCCAGAGAGGGCATTGAATTCCCCTGGAACTGGAGTTAAAAAATGGTTCTTAAGCCGCCATGTGGGTGCTGGGCATATCGAACCTGGTCCTCTGCAAGAGCAGTTGGTGCCTTAACCGCTGAGCCATCTCTCCAGCCACCAGCCTGTGCTTATACGGTATTAACAACACTGCCCAGGGTGTAGCTACCCTAGTGGGGCTGGGCCCTCCACACTGCTCGAACAATCAATACAATATTCCACAGATGTGGCCACAGGCCAGTTACTGAGCAATTCCCCGATGAGGCGCTCCCTCAACCCAGGTGTGTCAAGTTGACACTAAAGCTATCCAGCAACCACCCAAGTTGGATGCACAACGGCCAGGTCAGTGGAGAGACAAGGTTTGTATGTAGGCAAGGAAACTGGCTGTTGGAAAAGCTTGTCCATTGAGAGGGTGGAAGACTCTGGCTTGAAGTCCACTTTTCAGGGAATCTGGGTTAGGAGGGGGTTTTGTTGTTGTTGCTTTGTGTGTGTGTGTGTGTGGGTGTGTGTGTGTGTGTGTGTGTGTGTCTTTTTGAGTTGGGGTCTCCCTGTAGCTTCCAGCTTCCTGGAACTTACTTTAGTAGACCAGGTTTGGCCTTGAACTCAGAGATCTTGCCTGCCTCTGTCCTCTGTCTCCCGAGTGGTGGATTATGGGATTAAAGGTGTGCCACCATGGTGGGATAAATTATTTCTTCTCTGAAATGGGCTTATCACCAGACAGACTGGACACTTAGGCTTTATACCTTAGTCCTTCAGCTCCTCCTCTAACTGCTCCAGTTCCCCTCCCATCTGGGACTGTGCGAAAGCCTACCACGGAAGACTGTGGTCTCTCTCCCCATTTTTACCAGCATGGGCAAAAGGCACAGAGTTCATGCCGGGACCAGCCATGTTGAAAGGGAAAGAGCCAGCTGCACCAAGTGGCTTGCATGTTTCCCGCCAGGACCAGCCACGCCTCCCGGGTCTGGTGAATGTATGTCTTCTGCCATCACTTTGTAGGCAAGCCCAACCCAATAAATTCTAAGATTGGAAAGTTCTTTCTTTGTTTGCCTTAGCAACGGGGGGACTGGGGAAACGGAAGAGGCAGGGCAGGAATGTGGGACGCTGAGTGCTGTGACACCCCAGCCCCCGGAGGAGAATTTCTCTGCTTACCACTACCGCGCATACCTTATTTTTAGTGTGTGTATGAGTTGTATTGCCTGCATGTTGGACGGGGGTACCCATGTTGCACAATGCCCACGTTGGTCACGAGCAGAGAGGGCATCAGATCCCCTGAAACTGGTTCATTGCCTTTATCTCACAGAGATCTGCCTACTTCTGCAGGGTAGGAATTAATGGCCTGTATGATGGGTACCAGAATTGAACTCAGGTCCTCTTCAAGAGCAGCCAGTGATCTTAACCACTGAGGCAATCTCTCCAGCTCCAAGGAGTGGTTTACATAGACAATTGGTGGGTGTGTTTCTCACAGGGTGACCCTAATCCTCTGGTCACCATACGGTTTTCTTTTCTGCAAATCTCACAAGCAAAGGTCGGTATTTCTTTTCAGCTCTNCCTTACAGATACTAATATCAATTTTGCTGTGTGGAAACTTAGGACACAATATTCAAAAAATTTAATGTGGAAATACTGATATTTTTTCTTTTTTGACAGTATCTCACCTTGTAGCTCTGGATGGCCTGGAGCTCATTATTTAGACCAGGCTGGCCCCAAACTCACAGAGCTCCACCTGCTTCTGCCTCCCAAGTGCTGGACTTGAAGGTGTGTGCCACCATGCTCAGTCCTGGGTATTTAAAAAATGTTTTATCATTTTTTATTTTTATGTGTATGAGTATATTGCCTGCATGTGCGTAAGTGCACCTGTGTCATGTAATGCCTGTGGAGGTCAGAAGAGAGTGTTGGATTCCCCTGGAACTCGAGTGATGGACAGTTGTTGAGCCATCCTCCCAGTCCTGAGTATTTTAGGATGAAAAAAAATAAATAAATAAAAGGAATAAACTGCCAAAGCAGGAAAGTCATTTTTTTTTTTTTCGTTTTTTCAAGACAGGGTCTCCCTGTAGCCCTACCTATCCTGGAACTCATTCTGTAGACCAGGCTGGCCTTGAACTCACAAAGATCCGCCTGCTTCTGCCTCCCAAGTGCTAGGATTAAAGGCATGAGCCACCATGCCCGGCAGGAAGGTCATTTTCTAACTAACTTTTATCCTCTGAATCAACCATAAGAGAATTCTCTGACCTATCTCCTCAGAAATTAGATCCCAAGATCTTTATTTCAGAGATGTCTGCCATGTACTTAGACCAAGAATCTGAACACACAAGTTTTGTGAAGTTTGTACCATTAGATCATATCCTTTGTCCTCCAATCCTACTTCTGCATGACCTATAAAAATATACAATTTTCCCTGAGTCTGAAGTCTTTATTTCTTTTTTGTTTGTTTGTTTGTTTGTTTTTGGTCTTTTTGAGACAGGGTCTCCCTGTAGCCCCAGCTGACCTGGAACTCACTCTGTAGACCAGGCTGGCCTTGAACTCACAACAATCCACCTGCCTCTGCCTCCCAAGTGCTAGGATTAAAGGCGTGCGCCACCACGCCCGGCAGATATGTATTCTTAATAAATTAGTGATTAATTATTGGGTAGATACTGGCATTGTGCTCTGCTCTTGTGAAAGACTCAGCTGTGCCCTGTCAATACTCAGCTGTGCCCTGTCAATGACAGAAAAGGACAGTGATGACCCTATCAGCAAATAAAGGCCTCCCCACTAAACTCTATTATTTACCCATTAGGTCCGGTTCTCCCAGGATTCCAAGGGACAAACAGATGTCCACTTCCTTCAGAAGCTGTCAGTCAATAACCCCTCTTCCCCTTTAACCTGAGGCCTCACTCAAAATATTTAAAAGGGCTTGACCGGCCATCCTAGGTGCTGGAAGCCATACCATATTCCATCAATGGACAGCCCTGACTATTCTTAAAGTAAATATGTCCCAGAGTGACCTTAAGCCTGGTGTGTCAATCTTTTATCTGGGGGTCGAGCCTGTACAGATCCAACCATATATGCCCCTTTTTTCCTAACATTACCCAACTGGTCTAGTTTCCTTTCAATTGTTGTGACCAATTCCAACTTGAGGAAGAAAGGATTCATTCGGCTCACATCTCCTGGGTCACAGTTCATCACTGAGGGAGCCCAAGGTAGGAACTCAGGGCAGGAACCTGGAGGCAGGAGCTGAAGCACAGGCCATGGAGAAATACTGCTTACTGGCTTTGTCCTCTGGCCCATGCCCAGCCTGCTTTTTTTTTTTTCTTTTCTTTTACTTTTTATGTGTATGAGGCCAGAGAGGGCATTGAATTCCCCTGGAACTGGAGTTAAAAATGGTTCTTAGCCGCCATGTGGGTGCTGGGAATCGAACCTGGGTCCTCTGCAAGAGCAGTTGGTGCTCTTAACCGCTGAGCCATCTCTCCAGCCCACCAGCCTGCTTGCTTATACGGTATATAACAACCTGCCCAGGGGTAGCACCATGCCTAGTGGGCTGGGCCCTCCCACACTGCTCAACAATCAATACAATTTGCCACAGATGTGGCCACAGGCCAGTTAATGGAGCCAATTCCCCGACTGAGGCTCCCTCAACCCAGGTGTGTCAAGTTGACACTAAAGCTATTCAGCACACCAACCCAAGTTGGATGCACAACGGCCAGGTCAGTGGAGAGACAAGGTTTGTATGTAGGCAAGGAAACTGGCTGTTGGAAAAGCTTGTCCATTGAGAGGGTGGAAGACTCTGGCTTGAAGTCCACTTTTCAGGGAATCTGGGTTAGGAGGGGGTTTTGTTGTTGTTGCTTTGTGTGTGTGTGTGTGTGTGTGTGTGTGTGTGTGTGTGTGTGTGTCTTTTTGAGTTGGGGTCTCCCTGTAGCTCCAGCTGTCCTGGAACTTACTATGTAGACCAGGTTGGCCTTGAACTCAGAGATCTGCCTGCCTCTGTCTCTCTGTCTCCCGAGTGGTGGGATTACTGGGATTAAAGGTGTGCCACCATGTGGGATAAATTATTTCTTCTCTGAAATGGGCTTATCACCAGACAGACTGGACACTTAGGCTTTATCCTTAGCTCCTCCCTCTAACTGCATCCAGTTCCCCTCCCATCTGGGACTGTGCGAAAGCCTACCACGGAAGACTGTGGTCTCTCTCCCCATTTTTACCAGCATGGGCAAAAGGCACAGAGTTCATGCCGGGACCAGCCATGTTGAAAGGGAAAGAGCCAGCTGCACCAAGTGGCTTGCATGTTTCCCGCCAGGACCAGCCACGCCTCCCGGGTCTGGTGAATGTATGTCTTCTGCCATCACTTTGTAGGCAAGCCCAACCCAATAAATTCTAAGATTGGAAAGTTCTTTCTTTGCTTTGCCTTAGCAACGGGGGGACTGGGAAACGGAAGAGGCAGGGCAGGAATGTGGGACGCTGAGTGCTGTGACACCCCAGCCCCCGGAGGAGAATTTCTCTGCTACCACTACCGGCATACCTTATTTTTAGTGTGTGTATGAGTGTATTGCCTGCATGTTGGACGGGGTACCCATGTTGCACAATGCCCACGTTGGTCAGAAGAGGGCATCAGATCCCCTGAAACTGGTTCATTGCCTTTATCTCACAGAGATCTGCCTACTTCTGCAGGGTAGGAATTAATGGCCTGTATGATGGGTACCAGAAATTGAACTCAGGTCCTTTGCAAGAGCAGCCAGTGATCTTAACCACTGAGGCATCTCTCCAGCTCCAAGGAGTGGTTTACATAGACAATTGGTGGGTGTGTTTCTCACAGGGTGACCCTAATCCTCTGGTCACCATACGGTTTTCTTTTCTGCAAATCTCACAAGCAAAGGTCGGTATTTCTTTTCAGCTCTTGTTGCTGATTAATTACTCACATGCAGCTCCTGCTGTCTTCCACTGTGGCCAAGCCAGAAAGGGGTAGCTACCTTGAGGCCTCCTTGCTGATGGCCAAACTCACAGCAATTAGAGAAAAGGTACTTCATTTCATAGAAAGCCAAGGTGAGGTGAGGCTGCATGACTGGGGGGGGGGGGTAGGAGAGCTCATCTCCAAACCTTCCTGACGGTGTGGAGAGGAGCAGAAATAGTCAGGGAGAAGCTGAGAAGACAAGATGGTGTGAAATATGTTCCTCCTCCGAGAAGCCTGCCCCAGTGTCCATAGGGACACTACAGCAGCTGGCCTGCTGGGTCCTTGGCTTCATGAACAATAAAAAGTCCTTCCTCCATCTTCCCATCTTCCACTGGAGATAAAGGGAGACCCTGCCTCTAAAAAACAAAACAAAACAAACAAACAAAAACACAAAAAACAAAACACCATGAAAATAAAAACTAGAACAAAACTGAGCTTCAGAGTCATGGTATAGAAACTGTGGCTCTGTGTGTACGCTAGCTCATTCATTCCTCCCTAAAAGTCAGACAAGGTAGACACTAATTATCATACCTACCAAACAACAGGGAAAAATAAGGCTCAGTTTACTGTATGAGTAATTGTATTGATTGGGTCCAGATTCTGCTTAGTGCCAGGACTGTGATTCGGCTAGGCTCCGCCCCTGCACAGCCCCGCCCCTAGTCAGATTCCCCAGGCCCCGCCCTTTCTTGGCCTGGTCCCTCTGGACGCTCTGGCCCTAGGCTGCCCCGCCCCTCCTCTCCCGCCCACTTGGAGGAACGATGCCTGCAATTGCGGGGCACGGCCGCTGGAGGGCAGCCGCGCGACTCGGGCCTGACCGCTCTGGGCCACTCTCCTCGCTCACTCTCGGACTCGGCTCAGGCTGCGAGCCGTAGCTCTGCCCCTACCGAGCGCCGACCTCCGGGGCTCGGTGCGCCGGACTCAGCACCTCGGCTCCTCCGGCCGGTCCGAGGCCGCAAGCAGCGCCGCAGGTTGTTGGGCAGGCCCAGGAGATGAAATGACAACGTCAACCCTCCAGGTACCACGGCGCCGCTGCGGAGGCCCAAGGTGGCGGGGCCTGCGGGCCGCGGAGCTGGCGGACCGGCGGGCGGCGTCCTCCTCCGAGCCCCGGCCTCGCTCTGCGGACCAGGCCGCCGCGTCCCGCCTGCGCTGCGGCTTCTTTCCCACGCTCGGAGCCCGGCGGAGCGACGTCTCCACGACCGGCTGTGGAGCCCCGAGGCCGCTCTGGGCAGCGGGCGCCGCCCCGCAAGCCCGGCCACGGCCCGCGGATCGCCTGCTCGGGGAGCAGTGCTCAGTGGCTGCCCTTGCGGCCCGCCCTGGCGGCCTCCCGCCCCGGCTCCTCCCCGAGCCTCAGATCTCTGGGCCTGCGGCCCTCATTCATTCCCTAGATGGTGGAGACGCTGGGGTGGCGCCGCTGGGGTGAAGGGAGGGCTCACCCCCAGCTGTCAAAGCACTAACACTGCCAGGCCTCGGACCCAGCCCCCCACTCACAGCGTGTGACCTTAGGCTAAGTGTTTGGTCCTGTAATGCTGGATTTCCACATCTGTAAAATAGGGCAGTGCCCTGTAGGGTGGTTGTCGGACAGGACAGCCGGAGGCTGAATCATTCTGGGAAAGTATTTGCAGCATAGATTTGGGCATAGCATGTGTTCTGAAAGCCTTTGCAAATAGCACTTGGGCGGATCAGGTAAGACTGTTTGGAAGGGACTTCTGGCCAGAGTATCAAAGGGTGTGTGGCTTTCAGATAACCGGGTGGTGGAGGAGAGATGGTTGGGCCACGTGGAGGTACGGGGTGGGAATAAATTGGGAGGTACTGGGCTTAGAATTAGATGGATTCCACAGCCAGAACCCACCATCCACCAGCAGAAGCTCTGATCAAGTGCTGGAGGCTTAGCCAATTTCATATTTAGCAGATCCCACCTGCTTGGCCACTTTTAGAATGACCTGGGAACCAAGAATATGTATTTTTAGCTCTTTTAAATAGCCGTATGAAGATGTAATACCAATAACCATACAGTTCACCCATATCTTTCAGTATACCCATAAAGTCATGTGTCTGTCATTACTTTAGCCGTATAGGACATTTTCATCACTCAAAGCAGTGCTTTGCCCTTGCCATCCCTCCCCAATCCTGCTTCTAGCTCCAGAGAACCACTAATCCACTTTTGGTGGATTTGCCTGTTCTGGCAGTTTCATTCATTCATTCATTCATTCAGACATTTATTCATTATGTGCCTGTATGGGTGTGGGATGTGTGTGTGTATGATATGTATGGAGGTCAGAGGATAACTTTCCAAAATCATTTCTTTCCTTCCAGCATTCCCCCAGGTTCTGGGGATTGAACTCGGGTTGTTAGGCTTGGGTAGCCAACACTTCTTTTTGGTTCTTTTTTAAGACAGGGTATAGGGTCTCCTTGTAGCCCCTGTTGGCCTGGAACTCCCCATGTAGACCAGGCTGGCCTTGAACTCACAGAGATCCACCTGCCTCCGCCTCCCCAGTGCTGGGGTAAAAGTTGTGGACCACACCTGGCTTTTTAAATTTTTATTTATATTTTTTGGTGTTTTTGAGACAGAGTTTCCCTGTAGCCACAGCTGTCCTGGAACTCACTATGTAGACCGGGGTAGCCTTGAACTCACAGTCTACCTGCCTCTGCCTCCCAAGCCCTGGGACTATAGGTGTGTGCCACCACATCTGACCTCTGGGTTTGTTTTTTTTTTGTTTTTGTTTTTTTTTTTATATTTTTTGTGTACGAATGTACTATCTGCATGTAGGTTTGTGCACCGTGTCGTGCAATGCTGCGGAGGTCAGAAGAGGGTGTCGGATTCCCCTGGAACTGGAGTTCTCCTGGAATTGGAGTTACAGACGGTTCTCAGCCGCCATGTGGGTGCTGGGTATCGAACCCGGGTCCTCTGTAAGAGCAGTCGGCGCTCTTAACCGCTAGGTCATCTCTCCAGCCCCTGTTTTATTATTATTATTATTTTTTTTTTTTTTTTTTTGTTCTTTTCGAGACAGGGTCTCCTGTAGCCCTAGCGTCCTGGAACTCACTCTGTAGACCAGGCTGGCCTTGAACTCACAAAAGATCCTCCTGTTTCCTGCCTCCCAAATGTACTGGATTAAAGGCGTGTGCCACCACACCCGGCTTTTTTTTTTTTTTTTTTAAGAGTATCTTTTGGGCTGGAGAGATGGCCTAGCGGTTAAGAGCGCCGACCGCTCTTGCAGAGGACCGGGGTTCGATCCCCAGCACCCACATGACGGCCGAAAGCCGTCTGAAACTCCAATTCCAGGAGAACTCCAGTTCCAGGGGAATCTGACACCCTCTTCTGACCTCCGCAGTATTGCACGACACGGTGCACAAACTTGCATGCAGACAGTACATTTATACACATACAAAAAAAATTTTTTTTTAAAGTATCTTTTACTTATTCTAATTTTTTAAATTTGTTCTAGCCGGGCATGGTATCACACACCTTTAATCCCAGCACTGGGAGGCAGAGGCAGGTAGATCTCTGAGTTCAAGGCCAGCCTGGTCTACAGAGTGAGTTCCAGGCCAGCTGGGGCTATAGGAGACCCTGTCTCAAAATAAATAAATAAACAAACAAACAAACAAATAAATTTGTTCTAATTTGATACATGTAGACAGTGCATCTTGATCATGTGCACCCCTGACTCCCCCAGGAGCCCCCATCTGCTTCCCACTCCCCTCAGGAACCCCAAGACGTTCCCCTACCCTTCTTTGTTAATAATCCATTGTGTCCAGTCAGTGCTGCCTGTTGGAATGTTGACTGATCTTGTTGACTTGATCTTGTGCAGGCAATCATAGCTGCACTGAGTTTACGGGTACAGTGGTGTGTCATGTCCCAAAGACAGCATTTCACAGTACTCCTCATCTTCTAGTTCTTACATTCTTTTTGCCCATCTTTTGTGATGTTCCCAAGGCCTTTAGGGGTGGGGTTGCTAGGGATGGGTTTATATTGCTGTCCCTGTTAAGGCTGAGCACTTATTCTCAGCATTTTAACAGGAGTTCCTATGTTAATGGCTACCCACTGGAGAGAGAAGTTTCTCTGGGCAAGGCTGAGGGCAGCATTGATCAATAGATGTAAGCATATTTATTTATTTTTATTTTATTTAGTTTTTTATGTGTGTGAATGTACTGTCTGCATGTAGGTCTGTGCACCCGTGTCATGCAATGCCTCGGAGGTCAGAAGAGGGTGTCGGATTCCCCTGGAACTGGAGTTAAAGATGGTTCTCAGCCACCATGTGGGTGCTGGGGATCGAACCCAGGTCCTCTGCAAGAGCAGTCGGCGCTCTTAACTGCTAGGCCATCTCTCCAGCCCAGCATATATATTTAGACGATAGCTTGACAGTATGTTGTTTAGCAATGGAATTTTGATCGGGTTTACAGTGGAACAGGCCTCAAATCCTATCCAAAAGCAGTTGGTCATCCCCATAACCTTCATGCCACTATTGTACCAGTGGGCACATCTTGCTGGTGGGTCAGTACTATAGATGCTGGGTCAGCTGCAGAGACACCATTGATGTCTAGCCAGCAGGGAGGGAATGTTCAGATCAGTTCCAGCTTGATTGCTCTGTGGCCTACAACCAGGCCAGCACCTTCACCCACTGAGCATCTTGCCGGCCCAGGACATTTTATTTATTTATTTATTTTTATTATTTATTATTTTTTAAATTTTATTTATTTATTTTTATGTGTATGAATGTACTGTCCGCATGCAGGTTTATGCACCTGTGTCATGCAATGCTGCGGAGGTCAGAAGAGGGTGCCGGATTCCCCTGGAACTGGAGCTAAAGACAGTTCTCAGCCACCATGTGGGTGCTGGGGATTGAACCCGGGTCCTCTGCAAGAGCAGTCGGCGCTCTTAACCACTAGGCCATCTCTCCAGCCCCAGGACATTTTATTTAAAATCATGTAGCACGTTGTCCTTTGTAAGTGACTTGTTTGGCTTAACCATATGTATGTATTGTGTGTTTGTGTGTGTGTGTGTGTGTGTGTGTGTGTGTATGTGTATATGTATTTTTTTTTTTTTTGAGACAGGGTCTCCCTGTAGCTCCAGGTGGCTTAGAACTCACTATGAAAGACAAAAAAAAAAATTATTTTATGTGTATGAATGTACTGTCTGCATGTAGGTTTGTGCACTCGTGTCATGCAATGCGCGGAGGTCAGAGGGCGTCGGATTCCCCTAGAACTGGAGCTAAAGACAGTTCTTAGCTGCCATGTGGGTGCTGGGAATCGAACCCGGGTACTCTGCAAGAGTAGTTGTTGCTCTTAACCGCTGAGCCATCTCTCGAGCACCGGATCTGTCCTTTTAAAATGAGGTGGGGGGGAGGGGCAGGGGGGAGTTGATGAGATGGTTCATTGTGCAAAAGTACTTGCAGTACAAGCCTGAAGACTGGACCCATTCCTAGACCACGATGGAAGGAGAGAACAGATACCAGAAGAGAACCAACTTCTGAAGTTGTCCTCTGACCCCCACTCACATGGCATGGCATGCAGACCTGCAAACACACACACACACAACATCCCNTATATATATATATGTATATATGTATGTATATTAAGTGGATACTTGTGTTCCCCTTTGAATGTGCAACTGAGATATGTGTTAAGTGTTGTCATATTTAGGTTATTAGATACTGAAGGACTAAGTTCTTCTCAAGGACATTACCACCTACTCTAAGATATAATGTTTTGCTATTGCACATGAGATACTTATAACATGTTAGGTGGAATTATGACCCTGCCATCGTTTGCAATTGACATTTAAGCAGAGGCTATTTATTGGGTGTCAAGTTGACAAGGGGTGGACTTGTCATGGTTAATCCTGGGTGTCAACTTGACTGGACTAAGGAACAAATAAGAGAAAAGGGTCTTCTGATTGGACCACCTCAACCCGGATGGCCCACCCCAAATGTGGGTGTTACCTTCTGCCGGCAGGCAGTATTTAAGGCCACGGCAGCGGGAGCTGGTCCCTTTTCCTTCTTCCTGCGGCTTGCCTCTCTCTCATCTGGTGAGTTTGCCTTGCTGCTGTGATCAACCTTTCGGATCCCAGCGTGTACCGAGACTGGCAGATCTCCTGGAATCCATTCGGGCCTTCAGCACTAGACTGGGACTCCTGAGACATCCAGCCTTGCGGACTGAGCAGTTCCCTGGATTCCCGGCCTCTCCAGTTCGGCGCTACTGTTGAGCTCCGTCACGTGAGCAAATCAATAAATTGTATATAGTTATATATATTCATCCTGTTGCTTCTGTTTCTTTAGAGAACCCTGACTAATACAGTGGCATAACTTTAATCCCAGCACTTGGGAGGCAGCAGAGGCAGGTGGATCTCTGTTCATGTGAGGCCTACTTGTTCTTTCTCGAGATAGGGTCTCCCTGTAGCCCAGCTGTCCTGGAACTCACTCTGTAGACCAGGCTGGCCTTGAACTCATGAAGATCCGCCTGCCTCCCGAGTGCTAGGATTAAAGGCGTGCGCCACCACACCCGTCCAAGTTTTAAAAATTTATAAAAAAAATAAATAAATAAAAGGACAAATCCAATCAAGCCATATAGAGTGTCAACTCTGAGAAACTGGGGGTGTCAACTCTGAGAAACTGGGGGTGTTCCTTGCAGAGGGAAGATGCCACCAGGACGCCAACTCGTCCTCCACTGTTGACAGGGTTAGGGTAGAGCCCAGGTGGGACCTGTGGGGACAGTTCGCTGCTCCCACTCTGGCAGGGAGAGGGCAGAGCATGACAGCAGCCTGCGCTCCGCCGTTCCCTGGCTCTGCTCCGCAGTCTAGTGAGTTCCTTACAGCAGGCTCCTCACCCTGGCCTGGCCCTCCTGTAGAGCTGCCCTTGCCTTTCCTTTTTACAGATGGGAATGGCTAACAAATACCCTGGCCC
The DNA here is from genome assembly GCA_009823505.1 of Rhizomys pruinosus. Lineage (NCBI taxonomy): Eukaryota > Metazoa > Chordata > Mammalia > Rodentia > Spalacidae > Rhizomys > Rhizomys pruinosus. The sequence continues at coordinate 3,958,905 of VZQC01001442.1, forward strand.
TGCCAAGAGCTGGTCAAGAGGTCATTGTTTGCCGTGCCTGGGTCTGCGGTGGGATCTGCCTGCCTGCCGGGCGGGTGATAATGCTACACCAGCTGGAGAATTCTGGCCAGGTTGTGTGGATTGGGAAAGCTGCAGTTTTTACAACTGGCTATGTAGGGCTTCCAGTTCCATCTGGGGCATCGCTCGTAGGGGTCTCAGAAGGACCAGCAGGCAGACCCCTCCATTGACTCAGGAGTGAGCAAGCACTTTCCTTCCTGGAGCTACTGTCTGTGCAGTGCTGTGGCTAAGCCTCCTCTCCCAAGTGTCTGCTTTAGGCAGTTTAGGAAAACTTGTCTTTTTGTCTAGTGTAGCGACCAGGCCAGTAGGGAGGGTATCTCCTGTGGGCCTCTCTTGGGTTGAAAAAGGTCAGTAAAGGACTTTCTTAGGTGGCTGACTTTCATTTATTTACCAATTTATTTCATGTGTATGAGTGTTTGCCTACATGTATGTGTGTGCACCATGCAGGTGCCTTGTATCCGAGGAGGCCAGAAGAGGGTGTTGGATCCTCTGGAACTAGAGTAACAGGCGGTTGTGAGCTGCCATGTGGGTGCTGGGAACCGAGCCTGGGTCCTGTGCAAGGGCAGCCCTCTCTCTAGCCCTTGGCTGACGTTCTTTGGCCCCCAGGGCCAAGTGTGATTGCTAGCCTTCTTGCTAAGCTACACAGCAGTCAGTTGCTTCTGTTTCTCCTGTCTGACCAGGCTAGGCCATCCTTCCCTTGAGACAGTGAGACAGACAGAACCCTGGATTTGCCTTTGGGACTCCAGCCCTAGGTATTAGGTCAGGAAAGAGGTGGCTTTTGACTATCCGAGCTGCCCTCTGAAGAGGGCTAGCCATCTTTTCAAACCTTTCTAGTTGGTGTCAGAAAAGCCGGGCATCATAATGGCCTGCAACCAGTAAATCCACAGCCTGGCCCTAACTCTCATTCTCCCTCATCCTGCCGTTTGTGACCCCAAGGGCTTGCTAGTTCTCCTGGGGAACACTGAGCTTTGTGTCCTACCTTTCCAGAAAGCCATTGATCTGGTGACAAAAGCCACAGAAGAGGACAAAGCCAAGAACTACGAGGAGGCGCTCCGGCTCTACCAGCATGCTGTGGAGTATTTCCTCCACGCCATCAAGTGTGAGTCCCACTGAGGTCCCCAGCCTCAGGGCCCTGGGAGAGGAGGGCGGGCACAGGGGGCTCACGGAGGCCACGTCACTTCTCCTTCTGTAGATGAAGCACACAGTGACAAGGCCAAGGAGAGCATTCGAGCCAAGTGCATGCAATACCTAGACCGGGCAGAGAAGCTGAAGGATTATTTACGAAACAAAGAGAAGCATGGCAAGAAGCCAGTCAAGGAGAATCAGAGCGAGGGCAAGGGGTGAGTGTGCGGACACAGCGGGCGTGCCTGTGCCACATATCCCTTTCATTCATGATGCAGTGCTGGGGTGGACCTCTGCGGCACCCCTGTGGGGAATCTACTCAGGACAAAACTGCCAGGCCCTGCTTTCATTAAGCAGGCTACAGTGTAGGATTCCCACAGTGTAGGATTCCCACAGTGTAGGATTCCCCACTGTGAGAGCCAGGCCGAGGCAGGGCCAGGAGACTGGGGTCAGCAGGAGGCTGGGAGGTGGGAAGTCTGCGTAGGAGCTCCTGGTGGATGAGCCCATTTGCCCCTGACTTTGAACTTTATGTCTGGATTCTCTGGAGTCATGACCATGTGTTGTCTGTTCCCAAGTGTATCTGAAAGGCCCTGGGCAGCTGTGTCTGCTTTATCTGATGTTCTTTATGTCCAGCCAAAGCTCATTTCCCTCACCAGCCCATAGTAAAAGGCAGGTGCCTCTCTCCTTATTTTTTTTTTTTTATTTTATTTTTGTATGTGTAGGAGTGTACTGTCTGCATGTAGGTTTGTGCACCTGTGTCGTGCAATGCCGCAGAGGTCAGAAGAGGGTGTCGGATTCCCCTGGAACTGGAGTTCTCCTGGAATCGGAGTTACTGTTCTTAGCCGCTATGTGGGTGCTGGGGATTGAACCTGGGTCCTCTGCAAGAGCAGTCTGTGCTCTTAATTGCTAGGCCATCTCTCCAGCCCCTCCTTACTTCTTCTTCTTTTTTTTTTTTTTTTTTTTGGGTCTTTTCTAGACAGGGTCTCCCTGTATCCCCAGCTGTCCTGGAACTCACACTGTAGACCAGGCTGGCCTTGAACTCACAGAGATCCACCTGCCTCTGCCTCCCAAGTGCTAGGATTAAAGGCGTGCGCCACCATGCCTGGCTCCCCTCCTTATTTCTTTAATGAAGAAACAGGGATGGGTTGTGAGTACCCCCTGCAGGAGTGTGGCCACACATGCTGAGGCTCCTGCTTGCTTATCCCTCACCAGTGCCGAGCAGGGCACTCTCCCTTCTTCCTGTGCTGAGCAGAGAGCACTCCTTTCCTCGTGTGCTGTAGAGCTAGGCTCACTGCCAGGCCTCCTGCTTCCAGAACGAGGAGCCAGCTTGATCTTGATTCCTTTCTTAGCAGTGATAGTGACAGTGAAGGGGATAATCCGGAGAAAAAGAAACTGCAAGAGCAGCTGATGGGTAAGAGGCCCGAGGCCCAGGCAGGGGAGGGACATGGCATGGTTCCTGTTGGGGTCAGCGGTGCTCACGGGTTGGATTCTGGGCTGGCCTCCATCTTGCAGGTGCTGTTGTGATGGAGAAGCCCAACATCCGGTGGAGTGACGTGGCTGGGCTGGAGGGGGCCAAGGAGGCCCTCAAAGAAGCTGTCATCTTACCAATTAAATTCCCACACTTATTCACAGGTAAGAGTGGAGCACTAGCGCACGTGTAAAGACACCAGGCTTCGGAGGGACCTAGCTTCCCCCGCGCCCGGGTCCTAGCAGACTTAGCTTGCAGAGGTTCTGCCTGGAGCCATGGGCTGTCTGTTTTGCTCACCACATTTTTCCCTCCCATTGCTGGGATAGGCGAGCTCTTCCACTGACTTACTCCTTGCTTCTTGCTAGCATCAGAAACTTTTTGTGTGTGTGTGTGTGTTTTTGAGACAAAGTCTCCCTGTAGCCCCCATTGTCCTGGAACTTGCTCTATAGACCAGGCTCGCCTTGAACTCAACAGAGATCCACCTGCCTCTGCCTCTCAAGTGCTGGGATTAAAGACATGTACTACCACGCCCAGCACTTCAGAAAAATTTTTGTGGGCTGGGGATCTAGTTCAATTTTTCTTTTTTTCTTTTTTTTTGGTCTTTTTGAGACACAGGGTCTCTCTGTAGTCCCAGCTGTCCTGGAACTCGCTATGTAGACCAGGCTGGCCTTGAACTCACAAGAGATTCCACCTGCCTCTGCCTCCCAAGTGCTGGAATCACAGGCGTGTGCCACCACGCCCCGTTAGTTCAATTTTTTTGGCATGCACCAAGCCCCAGGTTTGATCCTCAGCACCACATAAATTGCACATGGCAGTGTACACCTGCAATCTCAGCATTTGGGAGCCAGGAAGATCCAAAGTTCAAGGTCATTCATTCTTGGCAACATTGTGCGTTCTAGGCTATCCTGGGATACATGAGATCTTATCTCAAAAAAAAAAAAAAGAAAAAAGAAAAAGAAAACTAGAGCTTTTGACTAGACCATGTCAGTGAGCAGGCAGGGTCAGGAGCCAGTGGTAGGCAATTCATTTATCAGAGACACGTGTGAGGGTCATCAACAAGGACAATGACTAAGCTCCCACAATTGTTTAGTCCCCGTCATCCCTAGAATTGGTTTTTGTTTAGAATTGGTTGTTTTATAGAACTTTCTCTTACTGTATTGACAGTGACTGTCCATTTTTCCTTTTAAAAAAATTTGTGTGTGATGTGTTGTATTCACGTATATTTGTATACATGCTTCTGTGAGGAGGTGCATGTGTGTGCAAGCCAAAGGTTGATGTTAGGCGTCTTCCTGAATCGCTCACCACCTTACATACTGAGGCACCGTTTCCCACTTAACCCTGAGCTTTCTGATTAGTCTGCCCAGCTTACTCTAGGGATTCCCAGTCTCTGCTTCCTGCCCCCATATTCACCTGACATTTACATGAGTACTAGGGGTCTGAACTCTGACCGTGAGGCTTATTGGGCAAGTGCTCTACCCCCTGAGCCATCTTCCCCAACTCTGCCTTCAGCAGTTTTCTTTTCCCCCTTTTGAAATCAGAAAGAAGCTTACTGGAGTCTGTTCTCTATTGCAGGCAAGCGTACCCCTTGGCGAGGCATACTGCTCTTTGGGCCCCCTGGCACAGGGAAATCCTACCTGGCCAAAGCTGTAGCAACAGAAGCCAACAACTCTACCTTCTTCTCTGTGTCCTCCTCAGATCTGATGTCTAAGTGGTTGGGGGAAAGTGAGAAGTAAGTCAGCCATCAGACTGTGCTCTACTGCCAGCCCTGGCAGCTACTGGTACCCAGTGTCCTGGCCCCTCTGGAATCACCTCCCAGGAGAGCTGCTGCTGGATATGCAAGGATTGGAGAGCAGGCTCTTGTTTCTGGGGACACTGTCCTGATACACAGGTGTTGGGGAACTCAAAAGATGAAGCACTAGAGCCCGGCATAGGTAGTGTATGCCTTTAATCCCAGTACTCTGGAGGCAAAGGCAGGCAGATCTCTTGTGTTTGAGGCCAGCTCATGTACATAGTAAGTTCCAGGCCAACTGGGGCTAAATAGTGTGAGACTGTCTCAAAAAATCAAAAACTGGGGTTGAGGAGATGACTCAGCAGCTAAGAGCACTGGCTGCTCTTGCAGAGAACCCGGGTTCGATTCCCAGCACCCACATGGAGGCTAAGCAACTGTCTATAACTCCAGTTGCAGGGGATCTGATGTCCTCTTCTGACATCCTTGGGCATTGCACAACACAGGTACACTTCCCATGTGCAGGTGATACACTCATACACAAAAATAGCTGGGTGTGGGCTGGAGAGATAGCCTAGCGGTTAAGAGCATCGACTGCTCTTGGAGAGGACCGGAGTTCGATCCCCAGCACCCACACGGCAGCTAAGAACTATCTGTAACTCCAATTCCAGGAGAACTCCAGTTCCAGGGGAATCCGAGACCCTCTTCTGACCTCCGCGGCATTGCATGACACAGGTGCACAAACTTACATGCAGACAGTACATTCATACACATACAAAAATAAATAAAATAAAAAAAAGTCGGGCGTGGTGGCGCACACCTTTAATCCCAGCACTCAGGAGGCAGAGGCAGGTGGATCTCTGTGAGTTCAAGGCCAGCCTGGTCTACAAAGTGAGTTCTAGGCCAGCTGGGGCTACAGGGAGACCTTGTCTCAAAAAGACCAAAAAATTAATTAATTAAATTTTTAGAAAAAAAACAAAAAAACAATAGGGCTGGAGAGATGGTTTAGCAGTTAAGAGCACTGATTGCTCTTGCAGAGGACCCGGATTCAAATCCCAGCAGCCACATGGAGGCTAAGCACCATTTGTAACTGCAACACCCTCTTCTGGTCTCCTTGGCACTGTACAACACAGGTGTACTTATATACATGCTGACATACACAAAATTTTAAAAAAATTTTAAAATTAAAACCAATAACCAAAACAAACAAAGATGAAGTAAGTATTCATGAAGAAATGGTAAAGCTAGGTTTGGTGAGACACATCTGTAATCCCAGCACTTAGGACTCAGAGGCAGAAGGAACACAAGTTCAAAGAGAGCCCGCTCTATGTAGTAAGACCTTGTTGTCTCAAGAAAAGAAAAGGAAAGGAGAAAGGAAAGGAAAAAGGAAAGGCAAGAAAAAGAAAAGAATTGCTGGCTGTGGTGGCACACGCCTTTCATCCCAGCACTCCAGAGGCAGAGGCAGAGGCAGAGGCAGGTGGATCCTGTGAGTTCAAGGCCAGCCTGGTCTACAGAGTGAGCTCTAGGTCAGCTGGGGCTACAGGGAGACCCTGTCTCAAAAAGACCAAAGAAAAAAAAGGGAAAGGAATTATTAATATATTTATTTCCTTTTGGATTTTTGAGACAATGTCTCATGTACCCCAGGCTAGTCACAAACTCCATCTGTAGCAGAGGCTGGCCTTGAACTTATTATTTTCCTGGCTCCAGCTCCTATGTATTGGGGTTACAGGCATGTGCCACCATGCCTGGCTTGTGTCATCAGCTGATTATCTCCTTTGGGGGCATTTCATGGATTTAGCCAGTTCCCCCAGCTGACTTCCATTTTGTGAAGATGAAACTGAAACTCAGAAGAAACAATTCCCCCATAACCAAAACTAATTAATGGGGTTCCCAGGATTTGAGGCTGATGCCAAGGCCAGTTCTTTGTCCACTGCTGCTTGAGGACTTGGCACCCCATTTTCCCCTTTCATCTACCCTCTGGGAGGAGCACCAGAGGGATTCAGGGTGACCATGTTGGGGGTGTCTGGGTCCTCACCCCTTTCTCACCTTACAGGCTAGTCAAGAACTTGTTTGAGTTGGCCAGGCAGCACAAGCCTTCCATCATCTTCATTGACGAGGTGGATTCTCTCTGTGGGTCACGGAATGAAAATGAGAGCGAGGCTGCCCGAAGGATCAAAACCGAGTTCTTGGTGCAGATGCAGGGTGCGTGCCAGTGCCATGTCCCTCCTTGGCTGTTCTCCACCTAAGGCTGACCCAGGGCTTTATGATGCAGCTGTAGCTGGGCCATATTGTCCTGTGGCTGTAGAAGTACTTCTCGTACCATCTCTGCCAGCCTTTTGTGGTCTTTCATCCAAGGGAGAGTCCTGATGCCTTTGCCATATACCCTCTGCCTCTCCCAGGCAAAGCCATACCAGGACATAGTTTAGTTCACTTGGGCCCCTGCCCCTGGTGGCACAGAATGGCTTTAGGTGCTGGTTCACAGCACCAGTGTGTGTCCCACAGGGCCTGGCTGCCCCCTGCAGGTGTCCTTTGTCTCCCATTCTTCACAGGAGTGGGGAATAACAATGATGGAACTCTCGTTCTTGGTGCCACAAACATCCCCTGGGTGTTGGATTCAGCCATTAGGAGAAGGTAAGTCTCCCTGAAAGGAGCTTGAAATCTTTCTCCATGGGTGCATCCTAATACCATTTCCCTGGAGATCTCCCAAGTCTGCACATCAACCCAGGGCCCTTAGTAAAGCTGGCTTTGGATCACTCAGTGTGCCCCTTCCCTTCAGACTCTTCTATAGTCAGCTCTCAGCCATGTATGTGCTCTCTAGGTTTGAAAAGAGAATTTATATCCCATTGCCCGAGGAAGCTGCCCGTGCCCAGATGTTCCGGTTGCATCTGGGAAGCACACCGCACAACCTTACGGATGCCAACATCCACGAGTTGGCCCGGAAGACAGAAGGCTACTCGGGAGCAGACATCAGCATCATCGTGCGGGACTCCCTCATGCAGCCTGTCAGAAAAGTACAGTCAGCAACACACTTCAAGAAGGTGAATGAAGCCGGGCATGGTAGTGCACGCCTTTAATACTAGCACTCAGCACTTGGGAGGCAGAGGCAGGTGGATCTCTGAGTTCAAGGCCAACATGGTCTACAAAATGAGTTCCAGGGCAGCTGGGGCTACAGGAAGATCCTGTCTCAGAAAGACCAAAAAAAAAAAAAAAAAAAAAGGTGAATGGCAGCGGTTGCTTCCAGTGTCAGAGAATCAGGCACTGGGCGTGAGGGTGAGGAGGGTGGAATCTATTTTCTTTTTCAGCCTCCTGGCTGCTCAAGGAACACTGCCTGCAGAACTAAGGGTGGGTGCTAAGTGAACCCTTTTCTCCAGGAGTGGTTTGCACGGACATCCCCTTGCCTGCAGTTCTTGCCCAAGTCAGATGAAGACGGGCAGCATCACCCCGGGGCTGGGTCTCCTCAGGCAGCACTGTGCTGGAGGGCAGGGTGCACACCAAGCAAATGCCTAGAAAGAGCAGACACGGTCACCAGGTACAAGGACTGGCCACTTGTTCAGATGGGTATTGTTGGATATTTGCTGTGGGTCCTGTGTCCCAGCATTGTCCTGGGTGCTGCGGAGGCAGACGTCATTGACCTCAGCAGAGTCCCTGGCCCTCAGGAGCGGACCTTCAAGTCATGGAGACAGTGAACAGAAGAAATGCTAATTCCCCTTTAGTGGGTAGTGAGGGTGAATCAGGGCAAGGTAGGGACATCGTTTCAGAACTTTGGCAGGATGGGTGTGTTGTTAACTCCAGGCCACACTGGAGTTACTTGAGCCAGTACTTGAGGTGAGAGGGGCCTTGGATATTTGGTGGGGAGGGTTCCTTAGTGCAGACTTCAGTGAGAACGTTTCTGTAGCAGCTGCGTTTGTGGAGTCTTGGTGGTGTTAATAAGGTTACAGGAGGAGACTGGAGACCAGCAAGGGGAAGGGCGTGCTACCCATCTACCTCTGAAGCCAACTCACTTTGACCGCTTAGCCTGAGATTTGGGGGGGGGGGGGGGGGGGGGGTTGGTCATTGTATTTTGTGTGCACTCAATTTGTGTGTTCAGGATAATTTGCAAGAGTTGGTTCTCTCCTTCGTGTGGATCTAGGGGATGGAACTGGGGTCATCAGGCTTGGCTGCAGATTCCTTTACCTACTGAGCTATCCTACCATTGCTTTTTTTTTTTTTTTTTTCTCTAGGCAAGGTCTCATTAGCCCAGGCAGGCCTCAAACTTACTATATAGTTGTCGAGAATGGCCTCAAATTGCTGATCCTCTTGCCCATAACTCCTAAGTGCTGGGAGTATAGGTGTGTGCTGCCATTCGCAGCTCAGCCTGAGGGGTTTTTATTATTTGTTATTATGGGGGCGTTGGAGGCACTGTGGCCATGTGTGGAGTTCAGAGGACAGTACTGTCAGGTGGTTCTCTTGCCACATGTACGTGGGTTCTAGGGATGGAGTTCAAGCTGTCAGGTTTGCACAGTGCCTTTACTGTGGAACCATCTCACTAGCCCTCAGCCTGAGTTTTTTTTTTTTTTTAATTTTATGTGTATGAATGTACTGTCTGCATGCAGGTCTGTGCACCCATGTAGTGCAATGCCGCGGCGGTCAGAAGAGGGTCTCGGATTCCCCTGGAACTGGAGTTCTCCTGGAATTGGAGTTACACAGACGGTTCTTAGCTGCCATGTGGGTGCTGGGGATCGAACCCGGGTCCTCTGCTAGGCTATATCTCTCCAGCCCCCTCAGCCCGAGTTTTAAAGGAGCCTGTCTCTCCTCCAACCCTGGTGACCTAGAAAATCCACCATTCCCTTCTCTGCAGGACATCCTAGGCATCTAGGAATCTGGTTCTGTCTCTCCTCCAACCCTGGTGACCTAGAAAATCCACCATTCCCTTCTCTGCAGGACATCCTAGGCATCTAGGAATCTGTCCACTAACAGCAAGGGCATCGCCAGCCTGACATTCTGCATGTGGTTTCAGGTCTGTGGCCCTTCCCGCACCAACCCTAGTGTTGTGATTGATGACCTCCTGACGCCATGCTCTCCAGGGGACCCAGGGGCCGTAGAGATGACTTGGATGGATGTCCCTGGTGACAAACTCTTAGAGCCTGTCGTTTGCATGGTAAGTGACTGCTGGGAGAGGATCAAAGAGCCTAGAAAACTGGAGATCTGAGTCTAAGAATAAAAACCAGGGTCTGCTGTCATCCTGGCTCACGGCCCTCCAGAGAGCAGCCTGTGAGGCTCCAGGCATGACTTGGTGGAGCCCAGGACAGACAGTGAGCCCTTTATAGACTTTTATAGCCCTTTATAGACTTCAGCAGGAGGAATAAAGTCCAGGTCTGTAGCTTGGCTTGTGTCCCGAAGGAACTAGAGAAAGTATTCTACTGTGGCCCTCGCCTGAGTAGTCTCGAGCTCATGTAGTCTTGAGCTCACGTAGTCTTGTCACTTGTGCCTCTGCTGGCTGGTGTGGGAGTACAGTGAGGAAGCTACTGACAGAACAGGGTGATGGAGTCCTGGGGTGGACGAGTATAGAGCCTTTCAGCTGGGAGGAGGGTCTGTGGAAGAACCAAACAGTGCTGGGAGGTCTGCAGTGGGGGCAGCGTCACAGGAAGGCCTCATGCCACCCTAGGCAGCCAGACTGGAGGGAGGGAGGCTGACCGGATGGTTGGCCTTCCTCAGCAGCACTCTTATGTCTCTGCAGTCGGACATGCTCCGGTCTTTGGCCACTACACGGCCCACAGTAAATGCAGATGACCTCCTGAAAGTAAAGAAATTCTCAGAGGACTTTGGACAGGAGAGTTAAAAGCCTCTTGTTGACGTTGGGAGGCTGACTGGAGCAAACCCACAGGACTTCGTTCGTCATTGGCCAGGCAGGGCCTGAAGTTCTGGTCCCGAGTTCCCCTCAGCTGCCTGGCTCCAGCTAGGAAGGGCCTCTGACTGTAGCCAGAGACTCGGCCACTCAGGACACATGGATGCCGGCTCTGCACACTTCTCTCCTGGATGCTCACACTCTTCACCCTGATCCTGTCTTTTTTTTTTTTTTTAATTTCTTTTGTTTCCCTAAATTAATGCTGCTTTGATTTGTCTTGTTTATAAATAAAGATCAAAATCATCCGCAAGTGTCAAGGAGGAGCTGCCAGGCCCCGCCCCTGCTCCTTTCGCGTGTTTGGCTCCTTGGGAGCAGACTGTGGGAGAGTGGGAAAAGCCATCGCCCTCCTAGCTTTGCATCTGGCGCCTCAGGTCTTCCTTGCAGGAGTCTCTGGTGGCTTCTGTGAGCACAAGGCTGTTTCCATCAGGAGAGGAGGCAGTCAGGGAGTCTACCACTGGCTTTGCTGACTGAGAACACCCGGCCCAGCCATCTGCAGATGGTCTAATAAATCCTTTCCTTTCTTGAGCTGCTGGAGTGATCTCATCTTTTATTCTGGGATGGGGCTGAGGGCTGCTCTTACTTCCAGTAAGACCCTCAGGCTTGTTCGCTGCTTTCCTCAACAGAGCAGGAAGTAGGAGTGCTGGCCAGGCCACCCCCAGTTCCCAGGCACATGCAAGGCCTACATAACCTAAATATGCTTGGGGGTTTTTATGTCTTTGTTTTGATACAGGGTTTCATGTAGCACAGGCTAACCTTGAACTTCCCTTGTAGCTAAGGATGACCTTGATTTTTCTCACCTCTACCTCCCAAGTGCTGGGATTACAGGAGTGAGTCACCATGCCCGCCTGGCTTGTTGTTTAAGGGACCTGAAAAATTCTTCCTGTTCCAGATTGAAGATTGCAAACTAGACATGGCCTTCAGTTATTTTAATGGGTTTATGCTGCCTCCAACAACTGAAAGTCAAGTTGACATAAAATTTCAGATTTCTGGCCTTGAAACATTAGTTTCAGTAATGCTAGACCTATATTCCAATGAGGCAGCCCACTGTGGTGGTGGATTTAGGTACCCCACAAACCTCCCTACTCCCTGTCCCTTCTATAACCTCAATGTAACTTTCAGATTTTTTTGTGTGTATTTTTGAGACAGGGTCTCCCTGTAGTCCCAGCTGGCCTTGAACTCAGAGATCCGCCTGCCTCTGCTGGGATTAAAGGCATGTACCACTATGCTGGCCGGAGTGCTGGGATTTAAGGCATGCTTGGATGACTTTTTTTTGGCTGGGGCAGGGCTTCCATAGAGAAAGCCAGGATTACTTGGGGCTTTGCATTAGGGGTAGCACTAGCCTTTCTTGCCAAAGGGGGTGACAAATTGAAAGGTGCCAGTTGTACTGCATCCACTGCTCACATCAGCCTGTCTCCAACATGGGCTGGGAAACCAGACTTTTTTCCCCTCCCAATATGTGGCCAGCTTCTTCCAGAGTGGTCAGGGCCACGACCCACACTGGTCTCGCTTGGGCTGATCCTCCAGCAGCATGCCTGCCAGAAGTATAACTTGATCCTACACGAGCCTTGATCTGGACAACTGTCTCCTGGCTGGCTGCCTCAAAGGTGTCTCCTGGGCTTGAGTTGGTGACTGACCTGAACCTGGACCCAGCTCCTATTACTGCCAAGATGGGATAGGAGATGGGGGGTGGGGGGGAACCTCCTCACTGCTGCAGGCCTCTCAGATGACATTCCTGCAGCAACTGAGTAGTATTTTCTGTCAGCAGGGGGGCGCTCACACAGCTCACCTAGGTTCTGTGCCCTTGACCCCTGTTAGCTTGCTAAGGGAGACCCTGTGTCAAAAAGTAAAAAAATAAATAAATTTACTGTTACCTGAGTCAGAGGCCCTTGCTCCTTTTACCTGCTTCATTTCTGCTCATTTGCTGCTTATGAGGGCTGTCCTCACAGCTCTAGTTAGAACAATCACAGGCACCTACCTTTCCATGACGAGACACAGGAACCCATGGATGCTATCCAGGACTGAAGCAATGACTCTAGGCTATCAGCACAAGAGCCAATGTGGGCTGGTGTGGACCAGGCTAAACCTGACAGCCTGTGCAGTGGCATTCTCATATACATACATTCTTTGGGGGTAGGGCACGGGACACATGGAGTCTCATTGTATAGCTCTGGTTGGCCTGAAACTCACTAAGTAGACCAGGTTGGCTTCTAACTCAAAAGAAATCCACCTGCTCCTGTTTCTGGAGCTCCATTACTAAAGCCATTTACCATCACCTGGCTATAAATACATTTAAAAAAAAAAAA
>VZQC01001442.1:3988455-4002879 GCA_009823505.1 Rhizomys pruinosus
TTTTTTTTTATTTTTTTTTATTAATTTTATTTATTTCTGTATGTGTATGAATGTACTGCCTGCATGCAAGTCTGTGCACCCGTGTCGTGCAATGCCGCGGAGGTCAGAAGAGGGTCTCGGATTCCCCTGGAGCTGGAGTTCTCCTGGAATTGGAGTTTCAGACGGCTCTCGGCCGCCATGTGGGTGCTGGGGATCGAACCCGGATCCTCTGCAAGAGCAGTCGGCGCTCTTAACCGCTAGGCCATTTCTCCAGCCCTCTTTTGCTTTTTTAACATAGTCTTTTTTTTTTTTTTTTTTGGTGTTTTAGAGACAAGGTTTCCCTGTAGCCCCAGCTGGCCTGGAACTCACTCTCTAGACCAGGCTGGTCTTGAACTCACAGAGATCCACCTGCCTCTGCCTCCCAAGTGCTAGGATTAAAGACGTGTGCCACCATGCCCAGCTATTATGGATCTTTGAATAAATCAATGAACAAATACTTTCTGTTCAGGCCCTACTGGCCTGCCAGAAATTGATGTGAAGCACACAAAATTTTCAGTCTAAAGGTTTATTCATAACCATAGAATTAATGATTAGAAGAACATCAGCCTGGGGGCTCTCTGAGCAAGTTGGCTACCTGGATGACTGGGATGGATGAGTATTTCCTTTCCAATCGGCGTACATAGGCTGCAAGCTCCAGGGCCTCTTCATAATAGCTGTTCCGGACACAAGTGTCCATAAGCTGGGGAATCTCCAAAATCTCCAAGATTTCTGTGTGCCGGTTTAGAGTCAGGGTGTTCATCCGGCGGTTAGAGCTGATCTCCTCAGCTTCCTTCACAAAGTTCCTAGAACCAATCAAGAAAAGGTAGGCCTCACTATGCTGCACTGTGGGTAGTTACCAAACACTGGGCACTGGGCTGGATGGTTTTCCTAGTTTATTTAATCCTCACACCAAACTTGTGATGCAAGTCCTTATTTATTTTTGTCTTTTTGAGACAGAGTCTCCCTGCAGCCCCAGCTGGCCTATAACTCAGTATGCAGACCAAGCTGGTCTTAAACTCACAGAGATCAGCCTGCCTGTCTCCCAAATGCTGGGATTACAGGCATGTGCCACCATGCCCATCTGAAGAAACTTTTAATCTAAGAAAGATTAAGCAACTTGTCTAGCATCACACCATTAATGGTTTGCATGGGGCTGGCAAGATAGCTTGGCAGTAGATATTAGTTCTCATGACATCTCCATTCTAGTGGATGTCTGATAATTGATGGAGAATAGTTCAGATAGTAGTAAATGTATGAATGTGACAGCTCCGCAGATAAAGGCTGTCCATGCCTGCTAACAAGTCTGCTGACCTGAGTTTGAACCTTGGATCCCTCATGGTGCAAATTGTCTTTTGATTTCCAAATGGGCACCTTAGCATGTACATACCTCCCCCCAACAAATAACTGTAACTTAAAAACTGGCTCATGCATCTGAATCACCTGTACAGAGTGGCACATTCTGGACTGACTTGCTCTAGGTCTCATGAGGAGGGACTAAGTTGTTTGTGGGAAGGTACTTGACCTCTGTGACCTGTTTCTTCATTGGCAAACTAGTAAGGACTCAACTCATAAGGGTGTCAGGGTTAAATAAGATGATGCTATGACACACTTAACAGAGACCCTGAGGCAAAGTAACCGTTCCAGGACAATGTGCACACCTGTAGTCCCAGCACTTGAGGGGCTGAGGCAGCAGATCTATTTGAGGCCAGCCTGGTCTACATAATGAATTCCAGGCAAGTTAGGGCTACATAGTGCGACCTATATCAAAAAAACAAAACTACCACCACCACCAGGGTACAAGAGTCCTTTCATAACAGCTACTCAATGGTTAAGTGTACTTACTGCTCTTGCAGAGAGCCTGGCTTCGGTTCCCAGCACTCACATGGCTGCTAATAACCCTTCCTTTACTCCAGTTCTAGAATCCAATACATGCCTTCTTCTGGCCTCCACAGGAACCAGGCAGGCAAAACACCCCTACACATAAAATGTGTATCTGTCTCCAATACTTCTCTATAGTAATTCCAGAAACCAGCTCTAGGAAGTTTGTTTTGGAGGGAATGGAGGGTACAAAAGCTGCTGTCAAATACCCAAAGGCTCGAAAGAAATATTAAACCTAAAACATGTAATGCTCCACAGCAGAACTAGGGATGTTAGACTGAAGAGCTAGGAAGTCAGTTTGTCTCAAAATGGAAGTAGTTTTTTGATAGCCTGTGATACCCCAAATACGATTTCCTTGTCAGCTTCCTTTCCATGAAGTTTTGGAGATGGTCTCCAGTCCAAATTGTTGAATACACATAATTGGAAATATGTGGACATTTATAGTGTTAACTATGTCGGATTCATTGATAAATGCTTTATGTGGATTTTTGTTCATTTGTTTTGTGAGATGGGGTCTCATATAACCCAGGCTGTCCTGGTACTCGATACTTACAGTATTATGAGCCTGAGTTCCTAGGAGATCGCTTCTGCCTCTCAAGTGCTACCTGGGATCATAGGCCACCAGGCTGGGCTTAATTTTTCTTTTTTTTTTTTTTTTTTTTTTTTTTTTTTTTTTTTGNTTTATTTTTGTATGTGTATGAATGTACTGTCTGCATGCAGGTCTGTGCACCCGTGTCGTGCAATGCCGCGGAGGTCAGAAGAGGGTCTCGGATTCCCCTGGAACTGGAGTTCTCCTGGAATTGGAGTTACAGACGGTTCTTAGCCGCCATGTGGGTGCTGGGGATCGAACCCGGGTCCTCTGCAAGAGCGTCGGTGCTCTTAACCGCTAGGCTATCTCTCCAGCCCCTAATTTTTCATCGCTATTATTTAACACCTTATAAGGGAAGGATGTGTTTCTGTTTTCCAATTCTGCCTAGGAAACTTATTACCAGTGTTCTTGGAAAAGTCATTAGTGACTTCGGTGTCTAAACTTCCTCGCTGCTAAAACAGGAATGTCAATACCTACTTGGAAAGCTGTTATGAGATTTACGCGGACGAAGGCGAGCACAAAACGGAGAGCCTGGCATGTGGTAACGTAAGGGTTAGCCATGTCTAGCGCCAAGACTCAGTTACAGCCAAGGGCCTCCTTAGCATTAGGCAGCCGCACCTGCAGCTCTGCTGAAAGCTGGGCAAGCTGTCTAGCAGACGACCAAGGGACGCCTCCACGTCGCCAAAGAGACGGTGGATGCGCTCGGTGCACTCGGCGCCACGAATGAACGTCTTGTAATTGGCGAAGGCCAGGTCCCGCGTCTGCTGCAGCAGCTGGGCCCGCTCCTCCGCCAAGCGCTCGGGCTCCCGTCGCAGCCGGTCCAGCCCCGAGCCGCTCAGCTCCCGGAGATATCGGCCCACATCTGGTCGCTCGCGCCACTGGGCCTCGGGGAAGCGGTCCCGGAACAGAGACGCCAACAGCCCTTCATCCTCCACCTCCCCGAGAGCTGCTGCCGTGGCTTTGGCAGTGGCTGAGGCTGCTACCGTGGCCGCAGCAGCCATCTTCCTCGCAGCAGCGTCACTTCCCTTCCCTGACTGCATGGGTACTGGCTCCACAGCTGGGAACTTCCTGTTTCTATGTTGTGTTTTCCACCGAGGCCAGCTTTCTTTCCTCCTAAGTCCGCCAAGGTAGGTGGCGCAAGCGCGGACAACAAGCAGAATCCGGCTAGAGAGGCACGATTTGGAGATTGCCAGGGGCGGAGAGCACTAACTTCCGTTTCCTGTTCCGTAGGCACGAGGATCTGAAGCGGAGCCGGTGGGAAAAATGCGGCCTTTGACTGAAGAGGAGACCCGTGTCATGTTTGAGAAGATCGCAAAATAGTAGGAGGGGGACGAAGGAGCAGGCGGGCGACGGGGCTCGCGGGGAGCGCGGGGCTGAGCGGGGCTGCTAGGCGCGGTCTCCAGTTTCTTCTTTCTTCTCAGCATCGGGGAGAATCTCCAGCTACTGGTGGATCGGCCAGACGGCACCTACTGCTTCCGGCTGCACAACGACCGGGTGTACTATGTGAGGTGAGGTGGGTCCGGGCGAGCAGCGTACACCTGGCTGGAGTCCCGGGACCCCTCAGTGGTCTTCACCTGAACCTCCCTCCCTAACTCGTGCAGTGAGATGATCCTGAAGCTGGCCGCCAACATCTCCGGGAATAAGCTGGTGTCGCTGGGAACCTGTTTTGGGAAATTCACTAAGACCCACAAGTTCCGGTTGCATGTTACAGCTCTGGATTACCTTGCTCCCTATGCCAAGGTTTGCTACTAGGGATTAAGTGAAGAATGAGGGTCAAATCCAAACTCGGGTTCTTTTGCATCGAGTCTCTGACAGTGCAGCACAAGATGTTTGTAGGTCTTGCTGCTTGGGCTTGTTAGGGACTGAAGTCCCACACAGCTACAAAGAATAATCTCTAGGGAAGTCGAGAAGCCTGTGCAGACGCTGCTGAAGATAAAAAGCGGCTGTGGTGAGGATGATCTTGATGTCCAAAAAGCTGTTGACTTGAGGAAAGAACTTTGATCAGTGAACAAGCAGTTTAAAGGAAACATGTTTTGCCACCTTTCCTTAAACATAGAACCAGCAGCTAGTTTACCTAAAGGGTTATAAATATAAGTAGCTTTTTTCCCCCCAAATTATTTGTTTTACTTTTAATCATGTGTGTGTATGTGGGTATGTGCACAGAAATGAAGGTCCACATAGAGATAAGGGACCAGGATCTCCGAGAGCCAGAGTTACATGTGTTTGTGAGACTTCCTCCCCCCCCCCCCCATGATGGTGCTGGGAACCAAACTTGGGTCCTCTGTAAGAGCAGTGTCCATTCTTAACCAGTTTCTTGGATTCTAATTTTCTTGCAGTATAAAGTGTGGGTAAAGCCTGGAGCAGAACAGTCCTTCCTGTATGGAAACCATGTGTTGAAATCTGGTCTGGGTCGAATCACTGAAAACACTTCGCAATATCAGGGAGTTGTGGTTTATTCCATGGCAGACATTCCTCTGGTAAGTAGAGATAGTACAAAAACTAAGACCTGGGGCTGGAGAGATGTCTCAGCGGTTAAGAGCGCCAACTGCTTTTGTAGAGGACCTGGGTTCAATTCCCAGAACCCACATGGCAGCTAAAAACCGTCTTTAAGCCAGGTGTGCTGCATCCACTAGCACTTGGGAGGCAGAGGCAGGCGAATCTCTTGAGTTCAAGGCCAGCCTGGTCTACAGAGTGAGTTCCAGGTCAGCTGGGGCTATAGGGAGACCCTGTCTCAAAAACTCAAAAAAGACAAAAACAGAAAAACCAAAACTAAGTACTTTTTATCTTGAATAAATGCTTCTTGAAGCATATCTCTTCAGCCTGTGTACCCCAGAGACTAACTTCTTAGCACCCTTTGAAGATATTTTTATTTTAAATATTTTTATTGTTATTTAAGAAGTGTTTTATATGGCTGGGCATGGTAGCACACACCTGTAATCCCAGCACCTGGGAGGCAGAGGCAGGTGGATCTCTGAGTTCAAGGGCTGCTTGGTCTGCATAGCAAGTTCCAGGACAGCTGGGGCAACAGGGAGACCCTGTCTCAAAAAGACCAAGAAAAAGATAACTTTTATTTTATGTGTATGAGTGTATAGCTTGCATGTAGGTAGGTGCACCCATGTCATGCAGTGCCTACAGAGGTCAAAAGAAGATGTTGATCCCCTGGAACTGGAGGAGTTATGGGTAGTTGTTAGCCATCATGTGGGTGCTGAGAACCAAATCCAGGTCTTCTGTAACAGCAACCAGTGCTCTCAACTGCTGAGCCATCTTTCTGTCCTCAGTATTTTTCATATATGTATATACATGTGCTTGTGGGTGCCTGCTGAGTCAGAAGAGGGTGTTATTGGTCCTCTGGAACTGGAGTTATAGGTAGCTTAGTACTGCCTAACATTGGTGCTGGGAACCAAGCTCTGTCCTCTGGAAGAGCATCAAGTGCTCTTAACCATTGAGCCATCTCTCCATTCCGTTTAGCAACCTTTGAATTTATTGGAGATACTATTTTTCTGAGCCCACAACATAGGCTTATTGAATTAACTGAATGACATGGTGTTTTCTCTTTTGAATCCCAGGGTTTTGGGGTGGCAGCAAAGTCTACACAAGAATGTAGGAAAGTGGACCCCATGGCGATAGTAGTATTTCATCAAGCAGACATTGGAGAGTATGTACGGCACGAAGAGACGTTGACTTAAAATGAAGTTACTGCAAAGACTTACGGCTTCGTGGAAGGCCCTAGCTTTGCTTCCTGTGTGTGCTGACATCATGTCGAATTTGGACAACACTGCAAACTTATATGTGGCCTTCCCTGACATATGGAAGTTGGATTCTCACGATACAGAAATGATACAGAAACGGCTCAAAAGTAGGGTTTTCAAGCCCTCCATAGGCAAAGGCAGGAAGAGTACCCGGGTATGGCCAGTGTGAACTACATAGTGAGACTCTGTCTCAGAAATCCAAAGGTGGAGGGGGTGGAAGCAGAGTTTAAAGTCTTCGTGTGACTGAACATTTTTATTCTAAACCATTTTTATGTTTGAATCAGAGGACTTGTTCTGAGTAATAGGTTCACATTGCAAGTTCCAGGTCATCTAGGGTACAGGGAGACCCTGTCTCAAAAAAAAGTAGGCCTTGGGATTTTATAGATGAAATTCAGCTAAAATAACAGTTGCAACTTACTCAGCTTGTTTTCTATAAGTAATGGTACAGGGTGTAGCAGACAGACTTGGATTTGACTTCAGTTCTTTCTCCTGCCAGTTGTGTGGCCTCGGACATTTCCTTCATTTTTTTTTTTTAACCCACAAAACTAAAAAACAGCTTTAATCATCAACCTAAGTATGGGTTTTAGGATTAAAAGTTAATATTATGAAGCATCTAGCACAGTGACAGGGAAAATGATAGGTGTTATATAAATGCTAATTAAGTTTTGTTGTTTTGAGACAGGGTCTCCAGCTGTCCTGGAACTCACTGTGTAGACCAGGCTGGCCTTGAAGTCTCAGAGATCTGCCTGCCTCTGCCTCCCAAGTGCTAAGATTAAAGATGTGTGCCTCCATGCACAGTTCTGAACATTTTAATTTGTGTGTGCATAGGTCCATGTGCACCACATGTGTAGGGGTTTCCACTGTGGGCAGAAGGTTTTGTATTCCTTGTAATTGGAGTTACAGGGAGTTGTGAGCTGCCAGATGTGGGTCCTGGGAACTGAAATTAGGTCTTCTGGAGGAACAGAAAGTGATCTTAACTGCCGAGCCATCTGTAGCCCACACTGAAATATTTTTGTTACATATTCTTGTCATTAAACAGTTTTAATGAATGTAATTTGGCTATTTTGTTTTTTCCTTGAATGGATTGGTCCTAGTCAAATTTTTTATTATTTTTTTGTATATGATACATGTACTGCAGCTCATGTTCATGTGGAGGTCAGAGGACAATTTTAGGAAGTCGGTTCTCTCCTGCTGTGGGTTCTGGGGAAGTCAAGCCTGTCTGGCAAGTGATTCTACCCACAGAGTTATCTTGCTTACCCATGAAATTTTTTCATCACTTCAATTTCATAAAACATGACTTGTCAGCCGGACGAGGTGGCACACACCTTTAATCCTAGCACTTGGGAGGCAGAAGCAGGAGGATCTTCGTGAGTTCAAGGCCAGCCTCGTCTACAGAGCGAGTTCCAGGCCAGCTGGGGCTACAGGGAGACCCTGTCTCGAAAAAACAAAAAAAAAACATGACTTGTCTCACAGGTCTTTATCTATCGAACTGGACTAGGCAGAAAGTACTGATCATGGACCCTGAAGTAATTTAGCTACCTTATACCCAGCCTTGGTAGCACAAGCTAGGAAGGTCCTGAGCTTAAGGACAGTCTGGGCCACACAGCAAAACCCTGTCTCAATTTAGCTCTTTCATCCATCCCGTTTCTCGAAATTATTCATAGAATTACTAGTTTATATTACATGTATGAGCGTCTAGCCTCCATGTGTGTGTTTTACAGTGCTTGCAGAGATAAGAAGAGGGTGTTGAATCCCCTGCAACTGGAATTACTGGATGGTTGTCAGCCGCCATGTGGGTGCTGGAAACTGGATGCAGGTCCTCTGCAAGAGCAGTCAGTGCTCTGACCACTGAGCCATCTCCCCAGCTCCCTAGAATTACTAATTAAAAAAATTTTTTTGTTTTTAAACAGGGCCTCCCTATAGCCCCGGCTGGCTCAGAACTCCCTATGTAAACCAGGTGTGCCTTGATCTCAGAGGTCCACTGGTCTTTGCCTCCCAAGTGCAGGGATTAAAGGTTTAAAGACATGTGATGTGCCAGGCCTGGCATGGTGGTACATGCTTTTTTTTTTTTTTGTCTTTTCAAGACAGGGTCTCCCTATAGCCCCAGCTGTCCTGGAACTCACTCTGTAGACCAGGCTGGCCTTGAACTCACGAAGATCCGCCTGCCTCTGCCTCTCAAGTGCTAGGATTAAAGGCATGCGCCACCACGCCTGGCTATCTCTTGAGTTTTAAGGCCAGCCTTGTCTACACAGTGAATTCCAGGTTACAGGCCACCTGGGAATAAAGGGAGACCTGCCTGTGCCTCTTTTTTTTTTTTTTTTTTTTTGAGACAGTCTGCTCTGGGGGCTGCCCTGGAACTGGCCAGGTAGACCAGGCAAGAGATCTCTCGCCCCGTCTCTGTTGCGATTAAAGGTGTTTGCTACCATGCCTGGCCTAAAACATTCTTTAAAAGATGGTTCATGAGGCGGGTGTGGTGGTGCACGCCTGTAATCCAGCACTTAGGAGGCAGAGGCAAGTGGATGAGTTCAAGGCCAGCCTGGTTTACAGAGTGAGTTCCAGGACAGCTGGGGTTGCAGGGAGAGACCCTGTCTTAAAAAGACAAAACAAAAAAGATGCTTCACAGCCACAGGTTTTAATGAAAACTGCCTATATTGAAAAACAAAGCAATTACATAAAATACCATTGGTTATTTTAATTTCAAAGATGATATCTTGTGTTGTTTTTGAGACAGGATATTACACTATACCTAAGCTATCCTGAAACACTTAAGTAGCCCAGGCTGGCCTGCTTTTAGCCTCCCAAGTGATAACTTCCAAAGATGACATCACCTACAAACAGGCTCTCTGGCACTGGGGAGAAAGCTCAGTGGGTAAGGATACTTACTGTCAGGCCTGATGACTAACTTAATTTTTGTGACCCAAATGACAAGAGGAGAAAACTGACTCCTTTGAGTTGTCCTCTGTCTTCCACTGCACATAGACAAGTTATTAAAAGGAACTCTACTAAAACTTGACTTTGTCCCCGTTTTTAGTTCTTTCAAGGTTTTCTAATGTTTTGAGACATGGTCTTATGTAACCCAGACTGGCCAGGAGCTGGCTGAAGCTGAGATCATCCTTGAACTGATTTTGCTCCCACACAGAACCCTAGGGTTACAGGCTTATTTGTTACCATCCTGGTTTATGGGATGCTAGGGATCAAACCTGGGGCCTCCTGTGTGCTAAGTAGTCACTCAGCTACATCTTCAATGCCCCCCTCTAAGAAAGTGAAGGCTAAGAAGTAGCCATATGAGGAATATTCTAGGTTTTGCATTTAATATGTACTTCTGAATAGCCACAGAAATTCTTACATTTTTGGTATTATTTTCTATATTTCTTGATGAGCATAATAGACAAAAGCTTTAAGTTGACTTTTCCTCAATAATATTACAAAGCTGGTTTGATCACAGCTTTGACAAAGCCGATCGTCATCTCAGCATCTTGGCTTAGAGTCCGTGGTAGTTGGAATGTTGAAGAGGCGCTTCAGGAAGTACAGCTGCAGGATCCCAGAAAGAACAATAACAAGGCTCTGAGCTGTGGACCACCGGTTCACATAGGTGTAGTTGGACTGGAGGAGGAAAAGGTCAGCCACTTTCCTCATTCTGGCAAAGTTATAGAAGCGCCACATGTGGAACACATTGTTCTGCAGCTTCCTTGTGCTCTCCTGTAAGGAGGGAGATAAAAATGCTTGGAACTCAGTATGCAGCCAAGGATGACCTTGAACTCCTGATCCTACCTCTCAAAGTGTTGGGATTAACAGATACAAGCAAGCCATCATGAGTGAGTTCTAGGACAGCTGGGTATGCTATAGGGAGACTCAGTCTCAAAAAGACCAAAAAAAAATATTTTTTAAAAAATTTAAGGGATGGGAGAAGATATTTGTAAATCCTTTTTATTTTTTATTTTATTTTTGTATGTATGTCTATGAGTGTACTGTCTGCATGTAGGTCTGTGCACCCGTGTCGTGCAATGCCGCGGAAGTCAGAAGAGGGTCTCAGATTCCCCTGGAACTGGAGTTCTGGAATTGGAGTTACAGACGGTTCTCAGCCGCCATGTGGGTGCTGGGGATCGAACCCGGGTCCTCTGTAAGAGCAGTCAGTGCTCTTAACTGCTAGGCTATCTCTCCAGCCCCCAAATCCTAGGTCTTATTAGAGACTTTTATCCAGAATCTGTAAATAAAACTATTTACTAGAAAAGGGTATTATTTTTGTGTGTCTGGTGCTGTTCCTATGGATATTAGATAAAGGCTACCACTGAGTTCTAGCCCTAGGCAAAGGATTTGAATAAACACTTCCCCAAAGATGATCTGCTACCTGTGGTCAACAAGCATATGAAAAGATGCTTAATTTTTTTTTAATTTTTATTTACCTTTTATGTGTATGAGTGTACTGTCTGCATGTAGGTTGGTGCACCCATGTTGTGCAAAGCTGTGGAGGTCAGAAGAGGGTGTCGGATTCCCCTGGAACTGGAGTTAAAGACAGTTCTTAGCTGCCATGTGAGTGCTGGGAATTGAACCCGGGTCCTCTGCAAGAGCAGCCAGTGCTCTTAACCACTGAGCCATCTCTACAGCCCCAATTTTCTAATGCACTTTAATAAGGAATAGTCCAATAATAAGAATGTGAAAGTGTCATTAGGGAAATGTAACCTAAAGCACAAGATACTGCCCCACACCCACCAGGATGTGCCCATAGGCAATAACTAGTGTTGAGATGTAGAGAAATCAATGCTCAGAGCTGCTAAAAGCCTAGGCAGTACAGAAAATGCCCTAGCAGTTTATCACAAAGCTAAGCAGTATACATGACTCAGAAGTTCCACTTTTAGGTACATAAAACGCAAACGTGAACCAAGGGCTTGCAGCAGTGCTGTGATAGCCAAATGGCAAAAACATGTCTAACTCATGAGTGGAAAAATGGAATTATGTTCAGACAGTAGGATGTTCAGCTGTAAAAGGAACCAAGAACCAGCTGGGGGAGGTGGTGCATGCCAGTAATCCAGCACTGAGGAGGCACACTGGCTTGTTACAAGTTTGAGGCTAGTCAGGAATGCATAATGAGACCCTGTCTTCAAACTGGGGCTGGAAAGTGGCTCAGTGGTTAAAAGCACTAGCTGCTCTTCCGAGGACCTGGGTTCGATTCCCAGCACCCACGTGGCAGCTAACAATCCTCCCTAACTACAGTTAGGGAGTTAGTTCCATGGGACCTGATGCCCTCTTCTGATCTCCATGGGCATTACAAGACACAGTGAGCCTACTTATGCAAGCAATATACATAACATAAAAATAATAAAATATTAAAAACAAAAACACGGGGCTGGAAGATGGCTCAGTGATTAAGAACACTGGCTGCTCTTGCAAAGAACCTGGGTTCATTCCCAGCACCCATTACAACGGCTGTATTAACAGTTCTAAAGGGTCTGATGCCCTCTTCTGACCTCTGCCAGCATTGCAGGACACCTGTGCACTGGTGATGTGATTAAAGATGTGTGCCCACACCAGGCAATAATATATTTTTAAATTTTTTAAGTGTATGAATGTATTGTCTGCATGCAGGTTTGTGCACCCATGTCGTGCAATGCTTCAGAGGTCAGAAGAGGGCGTTGGATTCCCCTGGAACTGGAGCCAAAGACGGTTCTCAGCCACCATGTGGGGATTGAACCTGAGTCCTCTGCAAGAGCAGTTGGCACTCTTAACCGCTAGGCCATCTCTCCAGCCCCTCCCCCCAAATTTTTTTTTGTCTTTTTCGAGACAGGGTCTCCCTGTAGCCCCAGCTGTCCTGGAACTCACTCTGTAGACCAGGCTGGCCTTGAACTCACAAAGATCCACCTGCCTCTGCCTCCCAAGTGCTAGGATTAAAGGCGTGCGCTACCATGCCTGGCTCCAAATAAATTTATTTTATTTTTTATTTTAGTTTTTTGGTCTTTTCGAGACAGGGGTCCCCTGACACCCCAGCTGTCCTGAAACACACACTTGTAGCAGGAGTTGGCCTTGAACTCACGAAGATCTGCCTGCTCCCGATGCCACGAAAGTCTGGAGCTAAAATGACTGAGCACCACCACACCGGCAAAAAATTTTTTTTAATTCCAAAAAACAATTAAAACAATTTTTAAAAAAAAAACCTTAATGTATAAAAACCAAAACAAAACAAAACCAATGCCGTGTGGTTGTGAGTTCGCCGTCTTTTAACCCCTACGCAATCCAGAGACAGCAGGCAGCGCAGAGCACTGGTCTGACAGCTGGGGCTACAGGGAGGACCCCTGTCTCAAAAAAATAAAAAGAAAAAACGCCGCGGTGTGGGGCACATGCCTTTATTTATCCCAGCACTTGGGGGAGAAGGCCAGGCGGATACGATACTGTGAGTGTCAAGGCCACCTGGTCTAACGAGCAAGTCAGGCCAGCTGTGGCTAAAAGGGGAGAGGTACCCTGTTCAACAAAAAGACCAAAAAAAAAAAAAAAAAAAAAAAAACACATGTACAGAGGATGCAAATTCTCTTGCCTATTTGCTTTCTACCTATGTGAGCCTTCATTCAAAGGACAGACCCCTGGGGCTGGAGAGATGGCCTAGAGGTTAAGAGCACCGACTGCTCTTGCAGAGGACCCGGGTTCGATCCCCAGCACCCACATACATGGCAGCTAAGAACCGTCTGTAACTCCAATTCCAGCAGAATTCCAGTTCCAGGGGAATCCAACACCTTCTTCTGACCTCTGTGGCATTGCATGACACGGGTGCACAGACAGTACATTCATACACATACAAAAAAATAAAAAATAAAAAAAAGGACAGACCCCCATAAATGCTAATCTTCCCATTACCATAATTGCATCCAGAGTGTCATTCATTTGTCTCCTTTGCTTCTCTTTGGTGTCTATCTCAGGACCCTCATAGAAGACTCCAAAGTTGAGATACACTTGTACGGAACTGAAGCGATTCTGTTCATTTTTTAGACAAAGCTGGTAGAAACCTGCAGGAATTCCCAGATCGTTACCACAGCTTTGCTTCCCACCCTTCCTTAAAGTGTTCTAGGGATTAGCTGTTCACCAGTTTGCTTTACTTCGTTATTGTTATTTATTATTAGCATAGTCTTTTTGAGACAGGGTCTCCCTGTAGACCCAGTTGGCCTAGGACTCAATATGTAGACCAGGCTGGCCTTAAATTCACAGAGATCTACCTGCCTCTGGGATTAAAGGTGTGTGCCACGATGCCAGCCACAACTTGTTTTTTAATTTTTTAATTGGAGACAGGGTCTCACTATGTACCCCAGTTTGCTCTTGAACCTATAATCTTCATGCCCTTTAAGGCCTTTGAACTGCTGGCATCAGAGACCTGTGTGCCATATCTAGTTTGTTCCCTGCCTTAAAATTGCTATCTAACACTTTTTTATCTCAAAAGTAATAAGACCATTTGTGACACAGAGGACACTGAACTTACTTCGCAACCTACTTAATATTGCTAAGAATTACATCGTACTGGGGCTGGAGAGATGGCCTATTGGTTAAGAGCACAGACTGCTCTTGCAGAGGACCCAGGTTCGACCCCCAGCACCCACATGGCCACTGAGAACTGTCTTTAAGTTCCAGGGGAATCCGATGCCCTCTTCTGACCTCTGTGGCATTGCATGACACGGGTGCACAAACCTACATGCAGACAGTATATTCATACACATACAAAAATAAATAAAATTTTTAAAAAATTAAATATAAATAAAATTACATTGTGCTAAAAAATACCATATAGTATAAAAATACCATGTTTTTCCTTTTTCTTTTTTTGTGTATGAGTGTACCATCTGCAATGTAAGTAGGTGCACTGTGTTGTGCAGTTTTTCCTCTTTCAACATATAATGCCCCTCTGCTTTTATTTTTTTTCTGGTGTGTGTGTGTTTATGGTGGGTTCTCATTCTAACCCCTGGCTAGTCTGAAATTTGCTATGTAGATCAGGCTGGCCTCAACTCACAGAGATCTTCCTGCCTCTGTCTTCTGAGTTGGGATTTGCAGACTGTGCCACCACACACAGCTATGCAAAGTTGAAAGCATAGTGTTTGCCTTTTCCTTACGAACTATCATAACTAGGGATGACATCTTGAGTTTGAAACTAGGAAGAACTGATGCATTATGAAGAAGACCATCCTCACAGAAGTGATTTTTTTTTTTTTTTTTTTT
>VZQC01001442.1:4003184-4030643 GCA_009823505.1 Rhizomys pruinosus
TTTTTTTTACACAGTTTACATGAGCTTATGTTTCTTGTTTCTTTTTTCTTTTCTTTTTTTTTTTTTGAGACAGGGTCTCCCTATAGCTCCAGCTGTCCTGGAACTCACTCCGTAGACCAGGCTGGCCTTGAACTCTCAGAGATCCGCCTGCCTCTGCCTCCCAAGTACTGGGTTTAAAGGTGTGCACCACCATGCTTGACTTCCGCGGCATTGCACAGGTGCACAGACCTACATGCAGACAGTACATTCATACACATATAAAAATAAAATAAAATAAAAACTGTTTTGGGTGATGGCTCAGTGGTTGAGCACTAAGTGCTCTTACAGAGGAATTGGTTTGGTTCCCAACACTCAAATGGCAGCTAATAACTGTCCTTAACTCCGATTCCAGGGGATCTGACACCCTCTTCTGGCTTCCATGAGCATTGCACTCACTGGTGCATTACATACATGCAGGCAAAACCACTCATACATATAAAATAACTCATTTTTTAAAAAAGAACCAGCCAGATGTGGTAGCACGTTTTTAATCTCAGCCCTAGGAAGGAGGCGGCAGGTGGATCTCTGTGAGATCGAGGCCACCTGGTCTCCATAGCAAGTTCCAGATTAGCTGGGGAAATGCTTTTTGTTGTGGTGTAGGCATCTCATGTAGTCATGCCTTTTATTCTGAATCTGCTTTTAGTAACTGGCTGACATGTTCTGATGGAAAGGAATGCTACAGTGTGATGATAGATTAGATGGAATTGTTTTCATGCAGGGCCTCACATAGCCCTGGCTGGCCTTGAACTTGCTGAGCTATAGTAACTGGAATTCTGAATTACAAATGGTCTGTTTTAGTCACTTGGCCAGAATCTGATCAATTGGAGATAATGAGGTAAAATGGAGCTTCTAGACTTTGGGTTTGCAATGACCACGTTGCCATCCTGTCCCCAAACTGCCATATTTCTCCAACTTCAAGGAGACCTAAGGGGAGGAATACAGACCTGTCTCTTGTGTTGCGAAGTTAATCTGGCCCCAGACATCCTGGGAAGTGTCTATGAGGAAACCCTGTGGGGTATGCGCAGTGGCAGCAACATGGCGTTCATGTGACATCCCCAGTATCCGCTGGACCTGTCAATACCATTGAAGAAAGAGAATAGGCCCCAGTGCATCTCTAAGAACCAGCCAAGTGGGGAGATCGACTCCCACCATCAGCAGCACAGCTTCATACTTTGATGGTCCTGCCCGCCCACCCTCCTCCTGAGAGTTCAGAACCGAGGAGTCCTTCTAGCTGTCAGGGTCATGGTGTGGTGGGAGAGTCACATGGATGCTGCACTCTCTACAGTGTCAGACACAGCCCCAAGTGCTAACAGCTTCCCTGCTGAGGAAGAAGCCCCTCCTGCCATGTAGATACTGTGGATCAGGTGACACGCAGTCGAGTCGGCCTGTGGGGCTCCTGCCCAGGTTGGGTTGTTGAGCTCTCTGGTGCTGTCCCAAATTCAGGTATTTGCTGCCTGGCAGT
The DNA here is from genome assembly GCA_009823505.1 of Rhizomys pruinosus. Lineage (NCBI taxonomy): Eukaryota > Metazoa > Chordata > Mammalia > Rodentia > Spalacidae > Rhizomys > Rhizomys pruinosus. The sequence goes on from VZQC01001442.1 coordinate 4,004,686, forward strand.
TCACTTCCCACAGCAAAAAAGCACTGCATGGAGACCTGTCTCGAAGCTGGATCTTGATAAGCTCAAGCGACAGTGAGCTGAATAGCAGCTACTGTTCTAATACAAATACATAGATCAGAAGGAACTCTTATAAGTTAATTTAAAATCAGTTTTAAGTTACAGTAGAGTAAGATCAATATAGTTTAGGGGCTGGAGAGATGGCCTAGCGGTTAAGAGCGCCAACCGCTCTTACAGAGGACCCGGGTTCGATCCCCAGCACCCACATGGCGGCTGAGAACCGTCTGAAGCTCCAATTCCAGGAGAACTCCAGTTCCAGGGGAATCCGAGACCCTCTTCTGAACTCCGCGGCGTTGCACGACACAGGTGCACAGACTTGCATGCAGACAGTACATTCATACACAAACAGAAATAAATTTAAAAAAATTAATTAAAAAAATTTTAAAAAAAGATCAACATAGTTTATTACTATGTAAACCAAAACTGGAAAATTATGGCTAGATGTGGTAATAAATACCTAAAAATCAGAACTTTGGGAGGCAGAACAGGAGTAAGTTTGAGGCCAGCCAGAGTTACACTGCAAGACCATCTCAAAAAAGTAAAATTAGGGGCTGGAGAGATAGGTCAGCAATTAGAACACCAACTACTTTTGCAGAAGACCTGGGTTCAATTCCCAACATCCACATGGAAGCTAACAACCATTCATAACATAAATCCAGTTCCAGGGTATCTGACACCTTTTGACCCCTGAGGGCATTGCAGGATACGGGTGCACCTACCTACATGGGACCAATACACTCATACCAAAATAAATAAATAAATAAATAAATAAATAAATAAATAAATAAATAAATAAATAAATAAAAATAAAAAGTAGAGGCTTAGGAGATGGCTTGGCAGTTAAAAGCACTTGTTGCTCTTGCGAAGGACCCAGATTTGGTTCCCAGCATCCACGCGTTAGCGAACAATCATCTGTAACTGCAGTTCCAGGGGAGTCTGATGCCCTCTTCTGGCCTCCCTTGCACACAGCACACTTTCATACTTGAAGGCAAAATACTCATACATATAAAATGAAAATAAAGACGGGCATGGTAGCTCAAACCTTTAATCCCAGCACTTGGGAGGCAAAGGCAGGCAGTCTGTGGGTTCAAGGCCAGCCTGGTCTACATAGTGAGTTCCAGGCCAGCCAGGGCTAGATATGAGACCCTATCTCAAGAAACCAAAAGAAGACCGGGCGTGGTGGCGCATGCCTTTAATCCTAGCAATTGGGAGGCAGAGGCAGGTGGATCTTTGTGAGTTCAAGGCCAGCCTGGTCTACAGAGTGAATTCCAGGACAGCTGGGGCTACAGGGAGACCCTGTCTCGAAAAGACAAAAACAAAAACAGAAAAACCCAAAAGCAAAAAAGTAAGTAAAAAATTTTTTAAAATTAGAAAGTTAAGAGATTTTTAAGAACAAAAGAGGACTGGGCATGTGACTTGGTAGAGCACTTCCCCAGCATGCACAAAACCCTAAGTTTGGTCCCCATCATCACATAAAGTAGGGCTTGCTGGACTATGCCTATAATCTCAGGACTTGGGAGGTTACAGCAGTAGGCTAAATTCAAGGTCATCCTTGGCTTTATCTTGAGTTTGAGGAAAGCCCTTGGGACCCTGTCTCCCCTACCTTCAAACACAAACAAAGGGTGTATCTTCCAACTTAAATATTAAGCTCAGCATCCTTGGGTAATACTGGCTACCATTTTGAGTATAAGTACTTGACCATATACCATCCAAAAAGAAATAGGATTGTCTGAGAGCATAAAGCAGCTTTGTTACCTACCAGGATTAGCAAAGACAGGAAAGCAGATGTCCTCAACCTTGTTAACTAAAGTGGCTTCACTTGAAATTGCCAAAGTTCATTTGACTTTCTCCAACTTTATGCTGTTTTAATATTTCAGCAATGTCTCTCCTTTCACTGCCAAATCATAATAAAGGTAAAGATTACCTCCCAGTCCAAGAGGCCACACCATATGCTTCAGCTCCTGTTGGTGGTTATTCATCCAACTTTTGCCCAGACATGCTCTCTAAGTGCAGGCCCATCTGAGTAACACGTGGCAATCCCAGCATGATAACCAACCTTGGTTTCAACTAAAACTTTACTTTATGAAAGGTACGGCCAGAGCCTCTACACACCTCATAGCTGAAGTAGAAGTATCCAGTTTTGTAGGCAAATTGCCAGAAGCACTCGGTGTCTCCTGGATGGATCATGATGGCAAAATCATGGCGGTCAGCTCCACGGAAGGGAGGTTGGTCCCCGGACCCAGTTATGGGCTCTGTCTTCTGGCTCCATGCAGAAGACACTAGACTCAGAACCAGCACCCCAGCCCCAAGAAACAAAGAGAACATGCTTTCTGTAGACTCCTCTGCAGGTGAGAAGCCCTGTGGGACCAAGTTCAGACAAGCACCGGCTAATCATTAACCCAAGTCACATTGAGGCCAATGTCGGGACCATGCATATTCCACAATGTAAGTGGCACGAGACTCCGTGCTTGGCTGTTTCTCCTTTCACCTCAAGGAAGCGGCTTACCTTTCCTACTTGATGGATGCTAGACAGAATGCACTGTTATCAGAATTTTCCCACCCAGTCTTTCTGTTTTCAGTTTTTTGCCTCTTGCAGATTAAATTGTGCCAAGTTAATTGGCAGACATCTAGTATATGGATAGAAGTCAACTGGGGAAATGGTTCTTTTATCAAACTACTTGGTGATATCTATTGTGCCTATTCAATGAGGCAACACCTGGTTCAACAGACCTCCCAGTCCTAGAGCAAAGCACAGCATGGAGGTGTACAAAGTTTTAATGCATGGAGAATGAGACACGGCCAACCCTCCACTGACAGTCCTGCTGGCCGCACCTGATGGTGAGCTAAAGCTCTCTAAAACCCACTTAAAAGATGGTGGTGTTCAAATCTCTCTTTTCTTATTCATGACTTCTTCAGCATCCATAGGGAAGAAAAAGCTATCTAAAATTCACTTACAATCTATCCCAATCCTCAATCTATTCATGACTTCAACACCCACTGACTCCATAACAGGTATTAAGCTAAGAGATCTTTGATTTTTTTTTTTTTTTTTTTTTTTTTTTTTTTTGTCTTTGGAGACAGGTCTCCCTGTAGCCCCAGCTTCCTGGAATTCCTCTGTAGACCAGGCTGGCCTTGAACTCACAAAGAACACCTGCCTCTGCCTCCCAAGTGCTAGGATAAAAGGCATGACCACCAACTCGGCTTGATGTTCTTTTATCCTAGAAATAGCACTAGAGGGAGCATCTGTCATCTACTGTGTGAGAGATGAAGACACCGATACCAATCTGAATCACAGTTCCACAAGAGCAGGGAGAGTTGGGGCCCTCTCTTATTTTTTTGTCTTTTTGAGACAGGGTCCCTCTATATCTCCAGCTGCCCTGGAACTCACTACGTAGACCAGGCTGGCCTGAACTCATAGAGATCTGCCTGCCTCTGGCTCCCAAGTGCAGATTAAAGGCGTGCACCACCAGGCCTGGGGCCCTCAACCTTTAGGACAGCTTCTAAAGTTTCAATCTCTAAATTCTGACATCTATACTTTTTTTCAGCAGGACATGTAAGATAGATTCATAATGTAGCTAGGCTGGCCTAGAAATCTTTGATCATTTTGCCTCACCTCTCAAGTAACTAAGTTTGTGTTGGGTGTGTGTGTGTGTGTGTGTGTGTGGTGTGTGTGTGGGTGTCTTTTGAGATAGGTTCTCTCCCTGTAGCCCCAGCTGTCCGGGAATTCCACTATGGTAGACAAGGCTGGCTAAACCATGCCCAGCTCAAGTATAAGGTTTTAGGTATGTGCTAAACACTTCTAAACACATTTATTTCAAGCAGTCTGGGTGTGGTGGAACACATGTTTAATCCCAGCACTCAGGAGGCAGAGGCAGGCAGAGGCAGAGGCGAGGCAGGCAGATTCTGTGACCTAGGCCAGCCTGGTCTACATAGTGTGTTCCAGGAGAGACCTGTCTCAAAATCAAAAGAAAGAAAAAAAAAACAGGGGCTGGAAGAGGGCTCAGGGTTAAGCACTTGCTGCTTTACAAAGGACCTAGCTAACCTATCGTAATCTCCAGTTTTGGAGATCTGACACCCTCTTCTGACCTTCAAGGGCCATGCACAACATGGGCGCACTTATATACAGGCAGGCAATACACTCATACACATATATATATATATATATATATATTATATAGATATATATATATATAGCGGAGAGAGAGAAGCGAGAGAGAGAGAGAGAGAGAGAAGCAAAAACAGATACTAGGTGTGGTGGTCCACACGTTTAATCACAGCACTCTGGAGGCAGAGGCAGGTACCACCTGCCTCTGTGAGCTCGAGGCCAACCTGGGGTACATAGTGAGTTCTAGGCCAGCTAGGCTTATTTTACCTCTTTAAAGCATTACAGTTTCACTCTTCTGCCCCAAGAGAGCCTTCTAATGATGTGAGTTAAGGGCAAGAAAGTCAAACGTTAAACGGGCCTGGAGGAAGACCATAACTAGCCAGAACCACAAAGATCCTGCACTGAGCAGCTCCAGTCTCACCTTCCTGGGGCTTCATGTCGAGTTGGCTGGTAGAGAACAGACATATCAAGCCCAGACATACAGTTAACAGGAGATAAAGCTGCCAACATTCCAACTTTTCAATAAAATTAAATAGGAACTTCTTAGTCTGTAGAGTCTGTTACATGAAGAAAGGGACAAATCAAGAGGAAACTTCCACAGCATCTACCTGCTGTCGTACCAAAGGATCAGATGATCCAGGAGCTTCACATCAGCTTCTTTTTGAGACAGGTTCTCCCTAAGTCCCAGATGGTCCTGAACTCACTAAGTAGAAGGCTGGGCTGGAACTCACAGAGATCTTACCTGGCTCTGCCCCCCGCCCAGTGCTGAGATTAAAGGTGTGCACAACCACACCTGGACATATCAGCTTCTGTATCAACATAGGTCAGTGGCTTGCTCAACAACTGCTGCCTCCATCTGGGAATGTGCGTTGTGCTGCAATTAAAAGCTACTTAAATCTGGGAGAAGCAGGACTTTAATGAAGAATGCTACAAGTATGACAATTAGTTCCCATAGTTAAAAAGATTACAGAAAACGCTTTACTGAAGTTTTTTTTGTTTTTTTGTTTTTTGTTTTTTTTGCTAAAAAGACAGTCCTTAAGGATGTCTGAGAGCAAGCATGACACAGTACAAAAGAAGCAGGGACTGTCAATTCCAGTACAAGACACTAACACAGCATGATTAGGGAAGCAGGCGGAAGCAACCATTTCACAAAAATGAAATTAGCCATTATATTCAATCAGGATTTTTTTTTAAGCTTTAAAAGTCCAGCAATAGGAAGGGGTCTGAGGGGTAGGAGCTAAGCTTATCTACGATCACCATTTTACCAAAAAAAACCCGCACTGGCTCAACCACAGGAGAAGTATAGAGGATAACCTCTGACGTAGCCCAGCACACATTAACGGCCAACGAATGCCAAGGCAGTCAGTTCTAAGTTTGCTGTCACACACAGGTGGCTGAACAATTTTCAAAAGGAATCTGATTCCCCAAGGACTGGTCTCTCATCAGTCTGGGCCCCTAACACATGGAGTTCCTTTGCATTTGCGTCAGAAGGCCAAAGCTCAATGAGGAGTAAGTTGACTCCAGATATGCTCACACTGCTGGTTTAACAGGTCACAGGGTCATAAGCGGCTCCTAAAGCACTCCATCATTTCCTAGAAGGTTCTACAGATACTGGGGATTTAAGTTTAAGCAAACCACTGAAGAGAGGAAATGCTAGAGATATTCTGGCACTATACAAGCTGTGTGCCTGTCATCTCTGCCTTGGACATGGGGTGGACTCAGCTTTGAGTCTTAGTTCCATGATCTCCAATAGTGATGAAGTGGACCTGGAACCTTCCCATACTGAAGGAGGCTGCCCCAAATTCTCATCCTGGCCCAGGTTCTGAAAGAAACAGCAGACCACCAGGGACTATTGTTCAGAATCATGTCCTGTGAATTCTGTGGGAACGGAAGTCTGTTTCAGTTCATGCCAAGTTTTTTCATGGTCCGCCATCGATCCTTAATCATCACAGCTGTTCGGTTAACAAAGGGATAATTTTTAGAAATGGCAGCCCAGTTTTCCTTCTCCGATTCGGCACTCCAGCCTTTCACCCACTCGCTTTCCTCTATGGTCCACTTCTGTAAGAAATAAACCAAAAGACTATCAAAACCCCATTGCCACTTAACTCCTTCGTAACATACGGATGAGGTAAAACCAAAGAATCTCAAGAGAAAATAAACTCTGAACCCAAAAGCAAGTTTATGGGTTTGTTGTTTTGTTTTGTTTTTTTTTTGTTGTTTTTTTGAGATAGGGCTCCCTCTCAGCCCAGCTGGCCTGGAGCTCTCTATGTAGCCAGGCTGGCCTGACCCACAGAGATCTACCTGCCCTACCTCCTGAGTGCTAGGATTAAAGGAGTGTACCACCATGCCCGGCCCGGGTTTATGGTTTTAGGTTTTCACTTTTTTTTTGGTATTTGAGGCAGGGTCTCCCTTTTAGTACCAGGCTGTCCTGGAGCTCGCACTGTAGACCAGGCTGGCCTTGACTCACAGAGATCCACTCACCTCTCTCTCCCAATCTGTGGCACCACCTGCCCGGCTTATGTTTTTTAAAACATGAAAAAACAGCAGATGAACACTGTGGACCTGGGTGGTTAGTAACTATAAATGTTCTGCCATTTCCTTGTTAATTAATAACTTCTGTGTTCCAAGCTTTTTTTCTTTTTAGATTAATTTAAAATATAGTTAAGCTGGGGTGTGGTAGTGCACGCTTAATCCACCACCTGCAGAGGCAGGTGGATCTTGTTAGTTCAAGTCCAGCCGGTCACAGAGGGAGTTCCAGGACAGCTGGGGTTACAGGGCACCTGTCTCAAAAAGAACAACAACAAAAANTTTTTTGTGCTTAATTAAATTTCATTTGGCAAAAGTGCCAATATGAATTTGATACATTATGACTGCCTAGCATTACCAATATGCCTTGCAGGCTTCTGCCCTGGATACCTCTGACACAGAGCATTCAGCAGCAGAAAGAAGGAATCTAAGAAGCTGCCAAAGCAGGCAGAACACTCCCCAGGACATCTCTGCAGACCTAGGAAGAGGAACCTGAGTTTTCATAGGGAGTGCAGGCTCCTGGTGATTTGCCTAAATACCTCTTACTAAAGAGGATCCTTCAGTCAGCAAATGCCTGTGTTTGCGTGTTCATCTGGCTTTCAGACATCTGTGTTGGGCACAGTAGAAACATAGGAGTGTAGACTCCTGTGGCACATTATAAGGCTTTTGCTAATAATCCCATAGGAAGCAGCTCCAAGAAAACAGCAAGAGACAATTTAGCAGAGAAATAAAAGGAGAGATAGAGATAGAGATATATATATATAGAGAGAGAGAGAGAGAGAGAGAGAGAGAGAGAGAGAAGCAAAAACAGATACTAGGTGTGGTGGTCCACACGTTTAATCACAGCACTCTGGAGGCAGAGGCAGGTATCCACCTGCCTCTGTGAGCTCGAGGCCAACCTGGGGTACATAGTGAGTTCTAGGCCAGCTAGGCTTATTTTACCTCTTTAAAGCATTACAGTTTCACTCTTCTGCCCCAAGAGAGCCTTCTAATGATGTGAGTTAAGGGCAAGAAAGTCAAACGTTAAACGGGCCTGGAGGAAGACCATAACTAGCCAGAACCACAAAGATCCTGCACTGAGCAGCTCCAGTCTCACCTTCCTGGGGCTTCATGTCGAGTTGGCTGGTAGAGAACAGACATATCAAGCCCAGACATACAGTTAACAGGAGATAAAGCTGCCAACATTCCAACTTTTCAATAAAATTAAATAGGAACTTCTTAGTCTGTAGAGTCTGTTACATGAAGAAAGGGACAAATCAAGAGGAAACTTCCACAGCATCTACCTGCTGTCGTACCAAAGGATCAGATGATCCAGGAGCTTCACATCAGCTTCTTTTTGAGACAGGTTCTCCCTATAGTCCCAGATGGTCCTGAACTCACTAAGTAGAACAGGCTGGGCTGGAACTCACAGAGATCTACCTGGCTCTGCCCCCCGCCCAGTGCTGAGATTAAAGGTGTGCACCACCACACCTGGACATATCAGCTTCTGTATCAACATAGGTCAGTGGCTTGCTCAACAACTGCTGCCTCCATCTGGGAATGTGCGTTGTGCTGCAATTAAAAGCTACTTAAATCTGGGAGAAGCAGGACTTTAATGAAGAATGCTACAAGTATCGACAATTAGTTCCCATAGTTAAAAAGATTACAGAAAACGCTTTACTGAAGTTTTTTTTGTTTTTTTGTTTTTTGTTTTTTTTGCTAAAAAGACAGTCCTTAAGGATGTCTGAGAGCAAGCATGACACAGTACAAAAGAAGCAGGGACTGTCAATTCCAGTACAAGACACTAACACAGCATGATTAGGGAAGCAGGCGGAAGCAACCATTTCACAAAAATGAAATTAGCCATTATATTCAATCAGGATTTTTTTTTAAGCTTTAAAAGTCCAGCATAAGGAAGGGGTCTGAGGGGTAGGAGCTAAGCTTATCTACGATCACCATTTTACCAAAAAAAACCCGCACTGGCTCAACCACAGGAGAAGTATAGAGGATAACCTCTGACGTAGCCCAGCACACATTAACGGCCAACGAATGCCAAGGCAGTCAGTTCTAAGGTTGCTGTCACACACAGGTGGCTGAACAATTTTCAAAAGGAATCTGATTCCCCAAGGACTGGTCTCTCATCAGTCTGGGCCCCTAACACATGGAGTTCCTTTGCATTTGCGTCAGAAGGCCAAAGCTCAATGAGGAGTAAGTTGACTCCAGATATGCTCACACTGCTGGTTTAACAGGTCACAGGGTCATAAGCGGCTCCTAAAGCACTCCATCATTTCCTAGAAGGTTCTACAGATACTGGGGATTTAAGTTTAAGCAAACCACTGAAGAGAGGAAATGCTAGAGATATTCTGGCACTATACAAGCTGTGTGCCTGTCATCTCTGCCTTGGACATGGGGTGGACTCAGCTTTGAGTCTTAGTTCCATGATCTCCAATAGTGATGAAGTGGACCTGGGACCTTCCCATACTGAAGGAGGCTGCCCCAAATTCTCATCCTGGCCCAGGTTCTGAAAGAAACAGCAGACCACCAGGGACTATTGTTCAGAATCATGCTCCTGTGAATTCTGTGGGAACGGAAGTCTGTTTCAGTTCATGCCAAGTTTTTTCATGGTCCGCCATCGATCCTTAATCATCACAGCTGTTCGGTTAACAAAGGGATAATTTTTAGAAATGGCAGCCCAGTTTCCTTCTCCGAATTTCTGCACTCCAGCCTTCACCCACTCGCTTTCCTCTATGGTCCACTTCTGTAAGAAATAAACCAAAAGACTTATCAAAACCCCATTGCCACTTAACTCTTCTTCAACATACTGATGAGGTAAAACCAAGAATCTCAAGAGAATAAATACTCTGAACCCAAAAGCAAGGTTTATGGGTTTTGTTTTGTTTTGTTTTTGGAGGGGGGGTGGTATTTTTGAGATAGGGTCTCCCTCTAGTCCCAGCTGGCCTGGAGCTCTCTATGTAGACCAGGCTGGCCTGAACCCACAGAGATCTACCTGCCCTACCTCCTGAGTGCTAGGATTAAAGGAGTGTACCACCATGCCCGGCCCGGGTTTATGGTTTTAGGTTTTCACTTTTTTTTTGGTATTTTTGAGGCAGGGTCTCCCTTTTAGTACCAGCTGTCCTGGAGCTCGCACTGTAGACCAGGCTGGCCTTGAACTCACAGAGATCCACTCACCTCTACCTCCCAAGTGCTGGGCACCACCATGCCCGGCTTATGTTTTTAAAACATGAAAAAACAGCAGATGAACACTGTGGACCTGGGTGGTTAGTAACTATAAATGTTCTGCCATTTCCTTGTTAATTAATAACTTCTGTGTTCCAAGCTTTTTTTTCTTTTTAGATTAATTTAAAATATATTTAAGCTGGGTGTGGTAGTGCACGCCTTTAATCCTACCACCTGCAGAGGCAGGTGGATCTTTGTTAGTTCAAGTCCAGCCTGGTCTACAGAGGGAGTTCCAGGACAGCTGGGGTTACAGGGAGACCTGTCTCAAAAAGAACAACAACAAAAATCTATCTATCTATCTATACAGAGAGAGAGAGAGAGAGAGAGAGAGAGAGAGAGAGAGAGAGAGAGAGAGATAGAAAGAAGTGGGTTCCAAACTTTTGTTTGTGGTCCAGAGAGTATATCAGCCTCTGTCCTTGATTTTCTTCTATAGAGTAATAACACTTAAGCTGGGCCTGCTGAGCTCAGGCTTGGAATCCCAGTTACCTGGGAGGCTGAGGCAGGAAGATCAGAACCTCAAGGCCAGTTTGGACAACGTAGTGAGATTCTGTCTCAAAATAAAAAGTGAAAAGAAGACTAGGGATATATAGTTCAGTGGTAATGTGTTTGCCAAGTATGTGTGAGGCCCTTGGTTCAACCCCTAGCAACAAAACAGAAAATAACAAAGAAAACAAAATAACAACAACAAAAGCCCTATTATTTGAACATAGTTTGAATTATCTCAAGACATATTTTTACCAGGTCCATGTGTAATCTTTGCCCCAGAAGGGGGACTTATTTTACCTCTATTCTTTTTAGAATTTTTAATTTTTATTTTATTTATTTATTTATTTATTTATTTATTTATTTATTTGTGTGTGTGAATGTATTGTCTGCATGGAGGTTTGTGCACCCGTGTTGTGCAATCCCTCGGAGGTCAGAAGAGGGCGTCTGATTCCCCTGGAACTGGAGTTCTCCTGGAATTGGAGTTACAGATGGTTCTCAGCCACCATGTGGGTGCTGGGGATCGAACCCAGGTCTTCTGCAAGAGCAGTTGGCGCTCTTAACCACTGGGCTATCTCTCCAGCCCCTTTACCTCTATTCTTAAAAAATTTAAATCAAGCTGGGTGTGGTGGCATACATCTTTAATCCCAGCACTTAGGAGGCAGAGACAGGTGGATCTCTGTGAGTTTAAGGCCAGCCTGGTCTACATAGGGAGTTCCAGGCCAGCTGGGGCTACAGGGAGACCCTGCCTCAAAAATAAACAAATAGGGGCTGGAGAGATAGCCTAGCGGTTAAGAGTGCCGACTGCTCTTGCAGAGGACCCGGGTTCGATCCCCAGCACCCACATGGCGGCTAAGAACCGTCTGTAACTCCAATTCCAGGAGAATTCCAGTTCCAGGGGAATCCGAGACCCTCTTCTGACCTCCCCGGCATTGCACGACACGGGTGCACAAACCTACATGACAGTACATTCATACACATTCAAAAATAAATAAAAATTAAAAAAAAAAAATTAAAAAAAAAATAAATAAATAAACAAATAAATAAATCTTAAATCAGCAAAGAGCTTTTACATTACCTGCTTTCTTGTTATAATGGTTGAATTGGCTTCATCTGGTGCTGCTAGAAAACATTAAAAATATACATATTTTATACCCATTTAGAATTTACCTCATGTTTACAAACCACAAGAAGAAAACACATAATTTCCTCAAAGAGAAAGCTTGCTTTAGATTTCACAAGCATTGAGGGCTAGGAATGCAGCTCAGTAGTAGAGTGACTGTCTAGCACGAATGAAGTTGAGTTTGATTCCCTGTGCGGCAGTGGGTTCTTCTGAATTTTACCAATTGAGAAGAAAATGGACATCACTAAGAAATTATCAATGAATAATTTCTTACTGCTCTTTGTTCCCAAACAATAGTCACAGCACCTTGGTGTCTGAGAACCTGTAAAAGAAATGCTTTTACAAATAGGCTTCCGGGCTGGAGAGATAGCCTAGCGGTTAAGAGCACCGACTGCTCTTGCAGAGGCCCCCAGTTCGATCCCCAGCACCCACATGGCGGCTAAGAACCATCTGTAACTCCTCTTCTGACCTCCGTGGCATTGCACGACACGGGTGCACAAACCTACATGCAGACAGTACATTCATACACATACAAAAATAAAAAAAACCCAAAAACCAAAAAACCAAATAGGCTTCCAATAAATTGTGATGATAGATTTCAAGCTATTTAGCAAAATCATTTTTTAATGTTTTTAATTAATTAATTTTATTTTATTTTTTTGTATTTTCTTTTTTCTTTTTAAATTTTTTAAAAATTTATTTCTGTATGTATATGAATGTACTGTCTGCATGTAGGTTCGTGCACCCATGTCGTGCAATGCCGCGGATGTCAGAAGAGGGTCTTGGATTCCCCTGGAACTGGAGCTCTCCTGGAATTGGAGTTACAGACGGTTCTTAGCCGCCATGTGGGTGCTGGAGATCGAACCTGGGTCCTCTGCAAAGAGCAGTCAGTGCTCTTAACCGCTAGGCCATCTTTCCAGCCCTATTTTTTGGTATTTTCGAGACAGGGTCTCCCTGTAGCCGCAGCTGTCCTGGAATTCACTCTGTAGACCAGGCTGGCCTTGAACTCACAAAGATCCACCTGCCTCTGCCTCCCAAGTGCCAGGATTAAAGGTGTACGCCACCACACCTGGCTATTTGTTACTTTTTATGTGTATGGGTGTACTGTCTGCATGTAGGTTTGTGCACACATGTGCAATGCCACAGAGGTCAGAATAGGGCGTCGGATTCCCCTGGAACTGGAGTTAAAGATGGTTCTTAGCCTTAGCCGCCATGTGGGTCTTGGGAATTGAAGCCGGGTCTTCTGTAAGAGCAGTCTGGGCTCTTAACCACTGAGCCATCTCTCCAGCCTCCAAATCATCATTTTTTTAAAGATTTATCTTTAATTTTTTTTTTTTTTGGTCTTTTTGAGACAGGGTCTCCCTGTAGCCCCAGCTGTCCTGGAACTCACTCTGTAGACCAGGCTGGCCTTGAATTCACAAAGATCCACCAGCCTCTGCCTCCCAAGTGCTAGGATTAAAGGCGTGTGCCACCATGCCCGGCATTTTTTTTTTATCTTTAATTTTTAATTATGTGTGTCTGTGTATGGGTATATGCATGTGAATACAGGTGTTTGAGGAGGCCAGAAGCACTGGATCCCCTGCGGGTGAAGTTACAGGCAACTGTGAGCCTCCCAATCTATGTGCTGAGAACAGAACTCAAGTCCTCTGCAAGAGCAGTATGCACTTAATTACTGAGCCATGTCTCCAACCTCTAAATCATCATTTCCCATAACTAGTTAAAAGTTTAATATAGTGCTGGGGATATAGCTTAGTGGTACAGTGTTTGCCTAGCATGTACACAGAGCTAAAAGTAATTGGTAGAATCTTAAAATAAAAATTTAGGGCTGATGAGATGGTTCAGTTGTTAAAGAGTACTTGCTGTCAGCTTGATGTGCCTTTAATCCCAGCACTCCAGAGGCAGAGGCGGTGGATCTCTGTGAGCTTCAGGCCAGCCTGCTTTACAGAGTAAGTTCCAGGTCACCCAGGGCTTACATGGTGAAACCCTGTCTCAAAAAAACAACAAAGAGCACCTGATCTTCCACAGGACCAGAGTTCAGTTCCCTGTACCCACCTAAGGGGCTTACAACTGTCTGTGAGTCCAGCTCTAGGGGATGTGACAGGCTCATCTGACTTCCATGGGTACTATACTCAGATACACAAATCCCCCATCTCAAAAAGACCAAAAAAAACCCCCCACAGCTACACATACACATATATGCATTCTCACATCATATATACTTGTATACTCTGATCTGCAAACCCTTGTAGCCACTGCATTTAAAATCCTTGGTAGTCAACAAAATGGATCAGCATAGTATGAGTGCCTGCCACTGAGTTCAATCCCCATGTGGCTGAAGGAGAGAACTGAGACACAAATAAATTAAATTAAATTTTAAAAAGTCAAGTGTGGGGGCTGGAGAGATGGCCTAGCGGTTAAGAGCACTAACTGCTCTTGCAGAGGACCCGGGTTCGATCCCCAGCACCCACATGGCGGCTGAGAACCGTCTGAAACTCCAATTCCAGGAGAACTCCAGTTCCAGGGGAATCCGAGACCCTCTTCTGACCTCCGTGGCATTACACGACATGAGTGTATAGACCTGCATGCAGACAGTACATTCATACACACAGAGAAAAAAAAAAGTCAAGTGTGATGGCATACACTTTTAATCCCAGCACTTGGGAGGCAGAGGCAGGTGATTTCTGTGAGTTCAAGGCCAGCCTGGTCTACATAAATGTGAAACTTGCTAAAGCAAGTTTCCCGATGTCCCTGTCCTGGCAATGTTTCCTAAATAATGGAAGAAGATATGTCTGGAAAAGAAATAATTATAGGAGCAGATGATTTTTATGAGACAGAAAAACAATTCTCGGCACCCACGTTGCAGCTAACTCCTTAATGCCAGTTCCAGGGGATCTGCTGCTCTCTTCTGACCTCCATGGGCATTACAGGCATGCAATGTACTTAACATATACATAAAATAAAAATAGATAATTAAAAAAATAAAGAAATACAGGGGTATTTTAGTCCCAGCACTCAAGAGGCAAAAGCAGGAGGATCTTTGTGAGTTTGAGGCCAGTCTGGTCTACATAGCGAGTTCCAGGCTAGTCAGAACTACATACTGAGACTCTTAAGAAAAAAAAAAAGGGGGGGGGGGAGAAGAGAAGAGAAAAGAACAGAGGAGAGGTGAGGAGAGGAGAGGGGAGGGAAGGGGAGGGGAGGGGAGGGGACAGGAGAGGAGAGGGGAGGGGAGAGATGGCTCAGAGGTCAAGAGTACTGGTTGTTCTTACAGAAGACACAGGTTTTATTGGAAGCACCCACATGATGGCTAACAACTGTAACACCAGTTCCAGTGGACCAGATACCCTCTTCTGTCCTCCTCAGGTATTGTGACATGGGTGCACTTATACAAATACAGGCATTAACGGTCATATACATACAAAAAATAAATAAAAAAATATACGACAAAGAAAAGAAATATGCGGACCAGTAAAATGGCTCAGCAGGTAAATATGCCTGTTATGAAGCCTGACAACCTGAGTTTGATCCCTGGGACCCACATGGTAGAAGGAGACAATCAACTCCCGCAAATTTTCCTGATTTCCACATGTACATTATTAGCAAGTAAAAAGATGTAAATGTTTTTTGTTTTATTTTATTGCCACTATGTCCAACCTAGAAATATTTCTTTAAGCCGGGCGTGGTGGCACACGCCTTTAATCCTAGCACTGGGGAGGCAGAGGCAGGCGGATCTTTGTGAGTTCAAGGCCAGCCTGGTCTACAGAATGAGTTCCAGGACAGCTGGGGCTACAGGGAGACCCTGACTCAAAAAGACAAAAAAACAAAAACAAAAAAAAAAAAAAACTGATTCCTGTTGAATCTAAATGAAGTCAGGAACTTAGGTAGCTTTGTCCAATTGGGAAACAGAAGCTTCTGGAACATGAACATGACAGTAACATGCACAATACCTGAACAAACATAAGCCAAGAGGCAAGGAAAGCAGCTTACCTTGAACTTCAAATAGTTGGTCCTCTTCCACCCAAGTTTCTTTTTCTTCAATGCAGTTAGAGCTGTTCCACTTGCCTTTGGACACTCTGAGGGAAGACCAATACGGACAGGAAGTGAAACGCTCATCCTCGTCACTTCGGGTCTGCCCATGGCTGCTCGCTGTACTCACTCACGGTGTGGAGATGGAAGGCCAACCCCAAAACCCAGCACTAAGTACACTGCTACTATCTCCCTTAAAATTTTTTCAATTCCCTGACTCGTTTACTTGGTAATTAATTAATTACAAGGCCTTGCTTTGAGCACATGCCAGCTGGCTCCATAGTTTAGGCTGCCCTGGAGCTCTCAATTCTCCTGCCTCTGCTTTCTGAGTACTAGGATGGTAGGCATGCATCAACACAGTGGTGTGGGCTCTGCTTTCTGAGTACTAGGCTGGTAGGCTTGCAACAACACAGTGGTGTGGGCTCTGCTTTCTGAGTACTAGGATGGTAGGCATGCATCAACACAGTGCTGTGGGCTCTGCTTTCTGAGTACTAGGGTGGTAGGCATGCATCAACACAGTGGTGTGGGCTCTTAGAGGTCTCATCACTCTTCCCTCTCCTCTGCAGGCCTTGTTTTCCCTCCGAATTCCTCTACTTAGGCCCACCACCAGTATTTCACTTGCTTTTTTCCCTCCCAAAGCCAACAACACAAAAGCCTATCACAGCTGGGCACAGTGGCGCATACTTATAACCTCACCACTTTTGGAGACTGAGACAGGAGGATCACCAAGTTCAAAACCGGCCTGGAATACATACAAAGAAATGACAACAAATCACCATGCCTTTCCTCTGTGCTGTGAGGCTGGGCAGTTTCCCATCAATTGCTCCACCAAACCCACTATACCATAAATGGCAGAATCAGGCTGCTCTGCTCCTTCTGTAAGCTCTGTTACCTCTACCTCAGTTCTATCCCTCTCCAGTGAACTTGTAGCTCTTTAAAGGCCATTATCACTTTTTTTTTGAGACAGGGTCCTCTGTTGCCCAGTCTGCCCCATGCTATACAGCTAAGGAAGACTCTGATCCTCCTACTTCCACCCACCAAGTACTATGATTAGGTAGGAGCCACTATGCCCAGTTTATGTGGTGCTAAGGGTTGAACCCATGGCTTCATGCATTTTTTTTTTTTTAAATGGAATGCTTCATGAATTTGCATGTCATCCCTGCATAGGGGCATGCTAATCTTCTCTGTATCGTTCCAATTTTAGTATATGTGCTGCCAAAGTGAGCACGGCTTCATGCACTCTAAGCAAGTACTCTGCCAACTGAGCTACATTCTCCTGCCTAGAGCCACCATTCTCACTGATGCCTTTTAACTACTGACCCTAATAGAGAAAACTGCTCCTATCTCCCATTAATTTGAGGCCAATAGCCCTCTACAACAGCAAGAAAATAACAAAAACAGACTCCCTAAAAAGCAAGGAATATAATTTTCCTAAGAAATTACCTAGCCAAGTGGCTGAAACAAATGGCACACTATTGTTATTCTTGGATTATGTCCCCTATGTTACTTACAATTAACCTGCTGAAGATAAAACATCAAGTTTCCCTTCTTAGGGCAGTACTGTGTTGATTACTATTTACACACAGATAGGTAGGTTACTATTTAAGTTTTAGCTTATTCCAGTCCTGGCATGAAGCCCATCTGAACCCTGGCTCCTTGCTGGCTCTAACACTTCCCTGAGCCAGGCTGTTGCTCTCTTGTTGCAGTCTTCACAGGTCCCATTAGTAACACTGCCTTTCTTGAACTCAGCACTGCTCTCAGCAGACATCAATACTTCAGTAGGGACTGCCAGGACCTAGGAACCCTTGTCCACTTGGCTGCTGCCATTCACTTCTCAAGCTATAAAAGGAGCTAAGACCAGGGTCCTCTTAATTGCTGGTTAGCTGGGAGGCCCTGGGCAAGTCAGGCCACTTCTATGTTCTTATGTTCCTCACCGATGAAGTTATAGCTTCAACACTGGTCTAGCTGGGGTTGGTCAATTAATCTGTGGCTGCTGCTGGGTTTTGTCCCTGACGTTCTGGCTGTGAATAGTTTTTACATTTTGTTTGTTTGTTTGTTTTTGGTCTTTTCAAGACAGGGTCTCCCTGTAGCCCCAGCTGTCCTGGAACTTGCTCTGTAGACCAGGCTGGCCTTGAATTTGCAGAGAGCCGCCTGCCTCTGCTTCCCATGTGCTGGGATTAAAGGCGTGCGCCACCCTGCCCAGCTTAAAGGTTTTTTGTTTTGTTTTGTTTTCTTAAAGGTTTTTTTTTAAAGGAACAGAAAGCCCACTTAATCTAAAGTGTTAAATTTCTGTTGGCCTTTCATAGAAGTTTAGGAATGTTATTCCCTTAAATGCAAGGACCAAGAACTGTTTGATTAGCAAGTCCTACTACTTACAAAGTGTTGTGTGGACAGAACAATCCAGGGGTTGTGGCCCTGCCTTCCCGTATCGCTCTACCCCTGGACTGTGCAGGCTTTCCCGGCTGGCCTGCAGCTGTCTCCAGCTTTCCTCCCTTTACCCAACAGAATCTTATTAAGGCTTCTGAAGAGCTGTCCTAGGATTACGTGGGGGAGTCAGAACAGGAGATATTGAGCATTCTCCTGCTCTTTCTAATTCAATGCTTAGGAACCTAGGAATGCATCTTTTAAAAAAAAAAATCTCTAATTGTGACTCAAAACAGATTAAGAGACGACCTGGAAGACTATAGTAACTCAAGTTCGGCCCATCTGCCCATGGCAGCTGCTCCTCTCTCCTGTACACTGTATTCTTTCAGCAGCTATGCCAGGCTTTCCATCCCATACATACGCAGTTCTCCTGCTTTGAACCCTATCCCCCCCATATGCTTGCTGACCTCTGCCTTCAAGGTAGGGTCAACATTTGGTCTTTTGTAAGACTTGTTCAGCTAAAACTTGTATAAGCAGGCTCAGGAATCCCCCAAGCTTCCAAGGCACCCCACGTACACTTCTCTAGTACAGGGTGGTATCTTTGGCTTTGCAAATCACACCAGGAAGAGGGAGCAGTCATGGACAATCCCTGCCTGATGGGTGTGGCTATCTTCCATTAAACTCCATTTACAAAAACTGGTAGCTGGTGGATTTGGCTCAAGGCCTCTAGTTTGCCAAGCTCTGCGGTAGTGTGCATCATTCCTCACACCCTTGACATATACAGCTGTGAGCATGCCTGCCACCTTCACACATCCTCACACAATCCCACTCTTGTTTCTTATCTACTCCATGGGGGCAGAATCTACATTTCACAGGATTTCTGAAAGGAATAAATGGATCATGTGCCAGATGAGGATAAAGCGCGGAGTCAGTGGCCCCATCTGCTCAGTTAACAGCCAGTGACTCCCTTCCAAATGCAAAGTGGCACAGAATGCAAATTTATATTTGGGGAAAAACTACTTTATCAGATGCCATGGCCTGCACAATGAATGCCAGCGCAGGAGTCTCCAAACCACCCAGAGCTGTGGGAGAGATGGCAATGGCCTTGGTAGACCAGCGAGTTAGATGACTTCCAGCGGGGACGGCCAGGGGAGAGAGGCAGCTTGGTGTATGCAGCCCCACGCTCGTGCCAACAGCACCTGCCAAGGAACCTGAAGGCCCATGTTTGCCACTTCCAGCTGTGTGACGTCAGGTAAGCTAGTAACTTTTCTGAGATTTTCTCATCTATAGAATGGAGCTAACATAGCCACAGAGTGAGGCTGAAGAATGGGCAAGATAACACATGAAAGTACCTGACCATGAAAACACTCTTTCCTTTGAAGCACCAATGAGATTCTGACAGGCCATAATGGAGAAATGACAGTCCACTGTGCAAGTGAGAAGAAACAAATGTACAGCAGGACAAAGGAACATATGTTCTAGAGACAGCAAGCAGACCAGTGTCTGGAGGGTGGATCCACGCAGGGCATAAATGGCAGCCAGACTCAAAAGCTAGGCTGGGAGTCACACAATGGGGAGTGAAATCAAAGTATTCTAACCACTGTCCCACAACAGCTAGAAGAGTATAGAAGATGATTAAATATTCACTGAACTTAACAAGTCTCAAATGCTCACAAAGGTACAAAACTGTAAGTATTCACTGGTCTTTTTAGAAGATCAAAGTAGAACGAGGTCCAATCCAGACAGGTTTCACAAAAAAGACTAATATTACTAATCCAGGTAATTGGATATGTGCTAAAAATGAAAACAGTGACAGGCAGAGGCTGTCACTCCTCCTCCTTCCTCAGTCCCTCCCCAAGGCAATGCTGAGCAGTCTACATGTGGCAGGGACTGCTATATTGTCACTCCTGACTGCCTCCTTCTAGCAGTCCGAGCAAGCCTTGGAGGTGAGCAACTTAGCTTAAAGGTTACTTCACTCATGAAGTGACACCAGGCCCAACCAGGAACACCAACCAGCCCCAAAATTGCTACAAAGAAAGTCTTCATACTTTGGATTCTTCTCCCTTCTGCAGGGTTGGTTGAGAGCTGTGGGCTTGGATGGTGATGCTGGCGTGGCCTCCTGAGAGAAGGTGAGGTCTGGGCTGGGCTCAGAACTCTGGCTGTCCTTCTCCAAAACCAATCTGCTTATTGTCATGCGACTGTTCCTGGGCTGCAGGTCTGAGCCTCCCTCACCCTCAGCAGGAGCAGAGCTTTCATTTTCATTTTTCCTGGGTCTCTTGTTTTTGTGGGCTGCTGATGATGGGGATGCTACATTAGAAAGTACCAGATCTTTCTGGTCCAGTTTTGCAAAGTCTGCCTCTGCGTCTTGTGCAGTGGATAGAGCTTTGAAAGCTGCCTTCAGAGTCCTAATTCCAAAGGTGGTTGGGTTACTCTGGAGCTGCCTGCAAATAAAGCACACACAGGATCAGTTTCACTGGTATGGACACAGTCAAATAGGCACTTTCCTCGGAGTTTAAGGGTTCAAATCAGAGGACTCTTCAAGTTAAAGACTCTTCATTAAAATATAAAAATTAGACTAGATAGATGGCTCAGTGGTTAAGCGGACCAGCTGCTCTTGCAGAAGACCTGGTCCAATTTCCAGTGCCCACATGGCGGCTACCAACCATCTATAACTCCAGTTCCAGGGGAATCAAACATTCTCTTCTGAACTCCACTGGCAATGAATGACAAGGGTGCATTTATATATATGTGGGCAATACAGTAGCACACATAAAATTAAAGAAAAATATCTATTTTAGAATATAAAAATGAGAGAGAAGACAGGGAAAGGGGACAGGCTACTTCAAACAATTGCTATTTGTAAAAGCCTCCACTTAACAATGGACACAAACATTGTGTCAAGTTTAGACTCTAATCAAGAGAATTTACAGGAATTAAAGCCAGTGATACTCCCTCCTGAAGCCTCCAGCCTGGGTGCTAACCTTTTAGTTTATATGGCCAAAGCAAAGCTTTCCATCAGGTAAGAGCTCTAAGAATTGCCTGCCTGCCTGCCTAGTGCAAGTCTACCCAGCAACCAAGTGATAACCCAATCATCTCACCATGAAATCTCCACTCTTCCAGTTGTCCCAGTCTACTCCTCCCTCATGTGAGAAGCAATGAGTGGTCTCTACTCACAATAGTCTTACAGTGTCTTGAGAATTCTGTGGAAGTAGTGTCATGAAGTTTGGAAACAAAGACTATCTTTTGCAGAAAACTTATCCTTTGGAATAGCCAGTGAACTTAGAATAAAAACTGTCAAGAAAGAATCAACCTGGCAACCTGCAGGCCAAACTCCACTGGCAAGAATGTCTTATTCTCTAACATATGCAGTTGTTTATTTTTGGTCTTTTTTTTTGAGACTGGTCTCCCTGTAGCCCCAGCTGGCCTGGAACTCACTATGTAGATCAGGCTGGCCTTGAACTCACAGAGATCCACCTGCCTCTGCCTCCCAAGTGCTAGGATTAAAGGTGTGTGCCACCATGCCCAACCAATTTTTTTTTTTTTATGTGTATGAATATACTATCTGCATGTAGGTTTGTGCACCCGTGTTGTGCAATGCCGTGGAAGTCAGAAGAGGATGTCGGATTCCCCTGGAACTGGAGTTAAAGATGGTTCTCAGCTGCCATATGGGTGCTGGAGATTGAACCCAGGTCCTCTGCAAGAGCAGTCGGAGCTCTTAACCTCTAGCTCATCTCTCCAGCCCGCCAATTTTTTTTTTAAATCAATATTCAGGGCTGGAGAGATGGCTCATTGGTTAGGAGTCCTTGCTATGCTTAGAAAGGACCCAAGTTTGGTTCCCAGTACCACACCTGGCAGCTCACAACCACCTATAACTCCAGCTACACACATACACAATCCATGAATTGTGCAGAGATCCACCTGCCTCCCCAGCTTATAAATCACTTTATTTTTTTATTTTTTATTTATTTATTTTTTTTGTCTTTTCAAGACAGGGTCTCCCTGTAGCCCCAGCTGTCCTGGAACTCGCTCTGTAGACCAGGCTGGCCTTGAACTCACAAAGATCCGCCTGCCTCTGCCTCCCAAGTGCTAGGATTAAAGGCATGCGTCACCACGCCTGGCATAAATCACTTAAAAAAATATATTTAGGGGCTGGAGAGATGGCCTAGTGGTTAAGAGCGCCGACTGCTCTTACAGAGGACCCGGGTTCGATCCCCAGCACCCACATGGCGGCTGAGAACTGTCTGTAACTCCAATTCCAGGAGAACTCCAGTTCCAGGGGAATCCAACACCCTCTTCTGACCTCCATGGCATTGTACAACACGGGTGCACAAACCTACATGCAGACAGTACATTCATACACATAAAAAATAAATAAAATAAAATAAAAAAATTTAATGTGGCTGGGTGTGGTGATGCATCCCCAGCACTGGGGAGGAGGCAGGTGGATCTCTGTAAGTTCAAGGCCAGCCTGGTCTACATAGTGAGTTCCAGGACAGCTGAGGCTACAGGGAAACCCTGTCTCAAAAACATAAAACAAAACAAAACAAAACAAAAACAACCCAACTTACCCGGGCATGGTGGCACATCCCTTGCCTTTAATTCTGGCACTTGGGAGGCAGAAAGAAGCAGGCGGATCTCTGTGAGTTCAAGGCCAGGTTGGTCTGCATGGTAAGTTCCAGGCCAGCTGGGGCAATAGGAGACCCTGTCTCAAAAAGACCAAAAAATAAAAAAAGAAATATCTGATGATTTCATGTGCTGACCAGTGTCAAATATCATTACCAACTTTTCGCTCCTACTCCCATAACTAAATGAGAAGGTACTGTTAACATCCCTCGGATTCTGGTTTTATATTGATTTGTTTTACCATGGTCATTTTTGGTTTCACAGTGTTAGATCACTAAAATTCCCCACTTGNAAAAAAAAAAAAAAAAAAAAAAGAGTGTATTGCCTACATGCATGCAAGTGCACCGGTATGGTGCAATGCCCACGGAGGTCATAAGAGAGCAGCAGATCCCCCTGGAACTAGAGTTATGAACTGTTAGTCGCCATTTGGGTAGTGGGAATTGAACCTGGGTTCTCTGCAAGAGCAGCTAGTGCTCTTAACCTGAGCCATCCACTTTTCTTTATATAGTTATTCAGTCTCAGGTATTTTTCTTTTTTTGTGTCTTTTCGAGACAGGGTCTCCCTGTAGCCCCAGCTGTCCTGGAACTCACTCTGTAGACCAGGCTTGGCTTGAACTCACAAAGATCCGCCTGCCTCTGCCTCCCAAGTGCTAGGATTAAAGGCATGCGCCACCACGCCTGGCTCAGTGTCAGGTATTTTTCTATAGCTAATAAAAAATTAGACCAATACATAAGTCTAAGCTAGCAGACTTAAAAGATTCTGATTTATATACATATATATATATATATATATATATATATATACACACACACACACACACACACACACACATATATGTATTTTTTTTTTTTTTGAGACAAGGTCTCACTAGGTAGCCTAGGCTGGCCTGGTGCTCACAGAGATCCATCTGCCTCTGCTTCCTGAGTGCTGGGATTACAGGCCTGCTAACATTAAAGGTGGTACACAAGAACTGGGGAGGCAGAGGCAGGCAGATCTCTGAGATGGAGGCCAATCTGACTACACAGTGAGTTCCAGGCCAGCTGGGGCTATGAGACCTGGTCTCAAAAGACACCCCTCCCTACAAAGAAGGCTTACAAACTTGGCGACTGGCATATCTTAGACAGAATACAGCCTAAGAAACGAGAATATTGAAGATGGGCCATTTGTGGTCCTGATCAACTCTTCCTCATAAATTCTGCTCCAATTCATATGTTCGAACACTGTATCTGAGTGAATTAAAACATTAGATACCTAGCCATATGGTGGCTCATGCCTAAAAGTCCAATACATAGAAAACTAAAGCAGGAGTATAATGAGTCCCAGGCCAGCCTGGGCTACAAATAAAAAGGGGCAGAAGATATACCAGTAATAGAGTAACATGTTAGCAGGTCAAATCAAGAGAAAGCTCTTGCTCAGTGTTTTCCCACAATCATCGAAGGACACGCTCACCTGGGGGGCTCTCTAGGTGGCTTTCCCACGGGCTCCAGGGCAGACCGCTTATCTTCCTTCACTGTACTTGAAGAAGCAGACTCAGATTTCAAGGCCTTTTTGGCCATCTGAAAAGAGAAGGATATTATCAGGAAAACTGCAGAATTTCACTTAGTCTCTGCTTCTTTTCTCAACAACATACCCACCATGTAGGCAAGTTCATTTATAAATCCAGTCTAACTACTAGGTTTCCCAGTGCCGAGAGGAAGGCTGAATCAGTCCGAATTAACAGGGGGCAGGAAAGGAAATGCCAAAGGAAGGGAATGCACCCGTGGGCAAGACCTGATGGCCCATTGGGGGGTGGGGGGTGGAGTGTGTGTGTGTGTGTGTGTGTGTGTGTGTGTGTGTGTGTGTAAGGAATGAAGAATGAAGAGTGAAGGAAGTGAACGGGCATGCAGAGTGAAAGTGGAGGGAGCGAAGGGAAATGAGGGGAGTGAAAGGCCGAGGGAGACGCACCGCTAGGGTAAACTAGGGGTCTCTTATAGGGCAAGAGAGGGAAGATAGTGAGGTGATAGAATCTGGCCAATTTGGTAGAATCTGGCCAATTTGGTGAGGCGAAAGCCCTGAAGGTAAAAGTCAGATCCGGTGATTTCCTTGGAATCAGGTGTTGGCTCCTCTGATGCCTTGCGTGAGCTTTCTTCTCGTACCTTTGTGAACACCAGGTCCTAGCCGGAAGAGAAGAACGGGGACCTCACCGTCCCAGGCCGTCTCAATTCCCATCTCATGGCCTCCAACCTAACACTAACCATTGGCTGGAGGACATAAATAGGCATAGCTTGATGGGAATCATCTCAAACTTTCTTTGTTAAAACAAATTTAACACCTCCATAAATGGCTCAGCTACTAGATTAAAGAAGGCTCAATTTGAGTTACCTAACCTTTTTCTTTTTGAGAGTTGCCTAAACCTTTATTCACCAAATAAAAACATAATTATACTCCACATTTGTCCTTCCAACCTCAGCCCTAATCCAGTTCTGGTTTTTGGTTCCAAAGTATACTTTTAGAGTCAGGTATAAACATTTATCTTCTTTATTCCTTTTTTTTAAAAATAGGATCTCACTATGTAGTTCTAGATGGCTTAGAACTCATCATCTAGACTAGGCTGCCCTGAATTTGCTGTTATCTTCCTGTTTCTGCTTCCAGGTTACTAGGATTATAGGTGTACACTGACATACCTGGGTCAAACGTTTTCAAATTTAGAGTAATAAATGCCTTTAGTAATGATTTCTATTTTACATACAGAATCATAATCATATTCCCCAAAATATGTGCTGCCTTAAATACAGCTATTTGAAAATCCTTACCTATAGTAAAGATGAAGCCCCAGGCAGGCCCTAACTCTGTCATCTGTCTCCCACTACTTAAACATTTAGCTATTTCCAGTCAGTCCATTATTGAGTTTCAGATACAACATCTATAACATGGTGTTTTGTTTTGTTTTTTTTGACAGGGTCTTCCTATAGCCCCAGCTGGTCTGGAACTCACTCTGTAGACCAGGCCGGCCTTGAACTCACAAGGATCCGCCTGCCTCTGCCTCTCAAGTGCTAGGATTAAAGGTGTGCACCACCACGCCTGGCTTAAAGGCGGTTCTTAGCTGCCATGTGGGTGCTGGGAATGGAACCCCGGTTCTATACAAGAGCAGACTGTGCTCTTAACCGCTGAGCCCATGACATGGTGTCTTAAAGAATTCTATCCTGGGGGCTAGCGGTTAAGAGCGCCGGCCGCTCTTACAGAGGACCCAGGTTCGATCCCCAGCACCCACATGGCGGCCGAGAGCCGTCTGAAACTCCAATTCCAGGAGAACTCCAGTTCCAGGGGAATCCAAGACCCTCTTCTGACCTCCGCAGCATTGCACGACACGGGTGCACAGACTTGCATGCAGACAGTACATTCATACACATACAGAAATAAATAAAATTAATAAAAAAAAAAATTAAAAAAAAAAAAAAA